>BLKM01000174.1:379870-483963 GCA_013340265.1 Coptotermes formosanus | reverse complement strand
GTTTATGTGTTTTGTACGGATCTCAGAACAAACAGCAACTTTTGCCTTATAAAACATTAAGAGACTGGTTTTTATAACCGAAGTGGAGAGTGTTTACAGCGCGGTACGCGCTGAGTCCTTATATAAAACAGATACGCTTCGTCTTGAAAGGGTTAATCTCGTCACTAGATGCAAGTGGTCAGTTTCACGCCTCGACCGCTTTGTCCCCGGAGACGGAAACCCCGATACCCATTTAGTAGGAGAAAAACTGGGTGGGCCGCAGAGCTGATCTTGACCTTTAACGTAACAGAAGAACTGTTGTCACAGCCGGGATTCGAAAGACGATTCCTCGGTCATCCCGCCCCTAGCACAGGCACTGTACCGACTGAGCTATCGCAGCTCTCCGCTTACATCGCACAAGCGGTTACTTAGGGTCTGAAACCGATATTTACAGTAAGCAAAGCTCTCTCTGGAGAGGGGACGGGGGCAGTTTGTTAAAGAGCCACCGACACCACAAGCAGCCCCACCGCAACCCCCCAGAGAACAAACCCAGTTCTGAAGTAACGAGGTACAGCGAGATTACCCTAAGTACACGGCTATCTACTCCACTATGGCAGACAGCTAACAAGGCTGCTGGTGGTTTAGCCAGTCAATAAATCCTGTCGTTTATGGTACCCTGATTGTTGTGACCCTGTTCAAAAACAGCCCGCCAACTAGACCATACCCTGCATCAGTCAAATCCATATCAAACGGAGATACAACTCTAAAATACAATTTTAATATTATTCTTCCATCTAACTTTACGTCTACCAACTTACCTCGCCTTCAGCTAGAAATTCATGAGCTTCCCCACATATTTTCATTTTGCTTCGTATTTATAAGTCTCTCTTTTTCCTAGAATTAAATAAATATAAGCCCCCACAAGAGTTTACCGTAAGCAACACATTTCTGTATATTTTGTGACCCCTCGATCACTATTTTCCAAAATTCTGAAACATTAAAATGTATTTCATTGAAGTATTCATTTTGCTGCCACAAAGACAACTGGTCTATTTATGTACAGTCAGAAGTAACTCTTATTCACCAGCTATATACCCGTGGAGCAGCGCGTGAATATTATGGTGGCCCCAAAATATGATGTCACGTGGCTAGCATACAAAGAATCTCATATGACGTTTCTGTCCCAATTGCAACAGAACTGGAATGTACCTAAATGGATGCTGCTCATGTTAAGTCCCACCACCACCCCCCCCAAACCACGCCCCTTCATCCTAATCCACAAGCCAGAGAGGTAGGATCAACCCACATAAAGACTCTCAGCCTCGCATAGACACTTCCACAATCACGTGACGCGCTTTATAATCCGTCACATGTGGAACACGATTCGGAGGGTAGATTAATATTACAGAGGCACTGAAGCCAGTTACAAAGGGAAAACACAGAACATTGTAAACTAGAGATTCCAGTAATCACACCCACCCCCTCCTATTCTTACATTATAAAGCTACGAATGTGTGCTTTTCTCATACTGCACAACAGGAAGTGACGAAAGGGAAAATCACAATTCTGTTTCAATCAACACCATATTTTATCGCATAAACCAGTTCCTTAGTGGCCAAACAATAAAATATCAGACGAATGTGCAATATGCTAAGGTGATGGATGAAGGCACATAATATTCTAATTGAACTCAAATAAAGGAATACTTAAAAAATCCAAGCGTAGGAAGATTATTATAATTAAAATGGCATGAACAAAAATGTCCCTGCTCTAGCGAACAGCAATAAACATATCGTCTGCATAAAGGGCTTGAAATTTCTTGAATAGCTTACGGACTATAAGCTTCTCAATAAATGCTGAATTGCATGTATTTAGCTGTATTTATGTAATATACTTATAATACAAAGAGGCGCGGGTCCATGAAGGGGCTGTCAGTTCTAGAGACGGTGGAAAATTCAAATTCGTCCATTCCGTGTACGTACTATCACACCAACAGGTATTATCACCAACCGTATAAAAATTAAAATAAAATGTACAGAAAACCTCACAAAATTCCTGAAATGTTTCAGTGTGCTAACACACCCTTCTTCAGGGGAACACAATGAACACTGAACACCTAAAAGTACGCTTTTAAGTTATTCACTAGTGTAGAAAAACCAACTAAGTGCACTTTTTCATTAATTTCCACATTTTTAAATTAGTGAAAAAGTGTATTTAGTTGGTTTTTCTACACTAGTGAACAACTACAGGACAGTACACGATATGTAAAATATTAAAATACACTTTTAAGTGTTCAGTGGTCAGTGTTCCCCTGAAGATAGTATGTTAGCACACCGAAACATGTCGCAACTCTTGTGAAAGTTTCTACACATTTCATTTTAATTTTGTGTACATTCTGTGACAATACATGTTGTTGTTAGGGCGTAAAAGCTTTATTGATGTAGGTTATTACTGCCTTCAGGGATGTGACGCCATCACGTAGGCCCGTGGTGTATATCAGTGTATCAGGACACTACTACCTTAAATGAACCGTTTAAAGACGAAGCGTATCTGTTAATGTTAAACCTGGTGGTATGTAAAGTTACCGCTAGGCTTTAAAAGGTTAAAGACGAAGCCTATCTGTTTTATATAAGGACTCAGTGCGTACCACGCTGTAAACACTCTCCACTTCGGTTATAAAAACCATTCTCTTAATGTTTTATAAGGCAAAAGTTGCTGTTTGTTCTGAGATCCGTACAAAACACATAAATGCAATGTGGGCACCACGTAGAATTTTTTANATGTGACGCCATCACGTAGGCCCGTGGTGTATATCAGTGTATCAGGACACTACTACCTTAAATGAACCGTTTAAAGACGAAGCGTATCTGTTAATGTTAAACATGGTGGTATGTAAAGTTACCGCTAGGCTTTAAAAGGTTAAAGACGAAGCCTATCTGTTTTATATAAGGACTCAGTGCGTACCACGCTGTAAACACTCTCCACTTCGGTTATAAAAACCATTCTCTTAATGTTTTATAAGGCAAAAGTTGCTGTTTGTTCTGAGATCCGTACAAAACACATAAATGCAATGTGGGCACCACGTAGAATTTTTTAACGTTAAACCTGGTGATACGTAAAGTTACCGCTAGGCTTTAAAAGGTTAAAGGTTGAATATTTTACTGTCCTCATAATGACGGGGCCAGTTGCATTCGAAATATCAGTATGTACCAGACTACACGGCTCCACAACCGATAATATAGCAATCTTCACAGTCAACACCGTGCAGTCCTCTGATCTACGTACCATGGTGCACGAAACACTGCGCTGCAAAAGACGGAAGCGAACAGCACGATGAAAAGATCTAAGAGACTTAACTTAACTCGGAAAGTGGTTTACAGCTCAGTATTGATGAAGCTTCGGCTGGAGAGGAACTCTATATATCTGGGATCTTTTATCGAAAGAAAGTCACAGCGAAACCTCACTTCAGCTCCCCAATAAAATGAACCCACAATTTTTTTAACTTCATTCGCTTCAGATGAAAATCCAATAAAGAAGAAGCGATATGTTATCAACAGCAGCAGTATAAGGGCATTCACTGACATTCACATTTCGAATTCTAGTTGTGACGTGACGCATTGCAGAATTGGCAACGTCTAAACGTAGATCTGATGAAAGGAGAAATATGACCTTAATTGGAGCTGTTTAAACACTCCTTACCCGGCCGTGATTGTCTCAAAATGAATCAAAGTATACTAATGAAATTGCTTATTTACATGTTAATTACAAATTTTTAAATTAAGCCCTTCCATGTACAGTTAGCAGTTCTTTACACTCTGTAAAGCGCACTAAATTTACAAAATTTTAATTTTATTATTATTAATTTTGTATATTTTAGAATTTTAATATTTTAATCATTTAAGAAGTGTGACACAATACCCAGATTAGCTGGTGGCCGTATAATTCTTTGCTCTAAATAACTCTCTGATGATGGCACCCCGGTGCCGAAACATGTAGGAGTTTTATGCTTGCTTCTGAAAGTATTTTATTCAGTGCATAAGTTGGTTGATGTATTTATTACAAGAATATGCACGCAATGAATAACGTACACGTCTGACGCAACCATGGGCACCGTTGTTGTAACATGACCCACAAACCAAATTTTAACCTAAACTTAAAAACCCCAGCGTGACTCACTCACAAACCAAGCTTATATTCCAGTATACATAGAAATTGGAATGGCCTATAACACTCCGATAAACAGGAGGGGGGGAGAGGGGGAACACATTATGACGTAAAAATCCTGCAATTATTCGATCCTCAATTATCTTACACTGATACTGTTAAGATTTAAATTCCGCTTTGATACAAAACTTGCAAAATCAGCAACTTGCAACAATCTTAACGGTAGTGTGTTTATAACCGGTAGAATGTACACGCGGCTTGTTGCTAAGAACTTATCTCGACAACATTATTATCAAATTTATGTGAGTCACGAAAACAATGTCCATAAGCGAAAAAAGGAGGAGGAGGCGGGAGGTAAAAACATTACTGGGCACATACTTGTCATGGGCTTTGAACGTAACAAATGAGGAAATTCCGGGCACAATACACTTGTCCGTTGAAACCTGCCAACATTTATAATTACCAGTTTACTCTTCGCGTTCAGCGTTGCCTGGTCTTCCATCAACTTGCCTTCACTGTCGTCACTACAAAACCTAACCCTTCATATCGCAGGGGTAACTACACTTATATACCATCCGATGCAACAGTTGAAACGAGACGAAATTTGTATGTACAAGTAACATTAAGGCGCGTTCACGTAACCACTTTTGCCGTGGAAAAAATAAGTATTACATATTCTGAATGTCTGTCTGTAGCCTGAGTTACGCAGCATGCAAAGCGCATGCGCCGTATTATATTGTCATCTGTGGCCTGTCTGGCTGTACCGTATTTTTCCACATTATCTCATAAACGGTACGATTTTCGGGGAAAAAAGTTATTGAACTTAAAATGTGTGTTTTGATTGTCTACAACTTTCATCTGAAACATTTCTCATTCTAAGAAGAATTCAGCAAGATATTATCATAAATATGCATAGGTCTTCACGTAAAGTACCCGTTATTCCTGTCAGATTTTAATGAAACTCGAATTTTCTCAACAGATTTCCGAAAACTACTCAAACACCAAATTTCATTAAAACCCGTCCAGTGGGAACCGAGATGTTCCGCACGGACGGACGGACGTGGCGAAGCTAATAGTCGCTTTTCGCAATTTTGCGAAAGTCCTAAGAAGTGTACATTTTTGCCCAGATAGTGTATTTATGTATTGTGTACGCCTGTGACAACAAACAACCATTATTTCTTTACACAGCATTAACCATTTGGCGCTTTTAATGGGGGGCGTCTGTGTTTACTTTGAAGTACGAACTAAGTAATATTATTTTGGTGAACATCCTTCGCAGGGTTCACTACGCGGCACGTGTGATTTCCATCCGTCATACTGCAGCATAACAAACAGAGAAAAACTTACGCGTGTCTTCTGAGTTATGGAACTCAATAACCACATTTATTGATAATGTAACGAACAATACAGATGCAAATGGATAACGAATCTAAGAGAAAACGCGATTTCTAAGTGAAGAAACACCGCGAATGTAATTGTTAGTTTACATTCAAAAACGTGATTGATTTTATCGACTCAGCGCCACTTGCTTCTCCTGTCCAATAGAGTTGCAACTGTCCGACGTACAGAAGATCCGATTAATGTAAAGCTTAAGTGTGTAATGTTGTTCTTTACCATGACGTAAGAACTGAGTAAAATATAAACCGATCAAAACAATAAAGTTTGAAACGCATGAAACAAAAACACGTGTATAAAGTACGAATAAGGACCCTTCGTACACTGGCGAATTTAATCACAAATTGTTGATATCCGAGTTCATCCATTATTAAAATAGAAGGAAAAACGGAACATCTGAAGATAACAGGATAGCTACATAATATAAAGCAATACGGCTTACTGTTCTCTAGCTACGTATGTTAGCAAGTAGTTAAGGATGGCACCAAATATGACAGTTACGGGAGATGTGCTTCGAGTCAGTATTACACTGCCCGCCACTTCAGAAATCATGTAAGGAACCGCACTCCTCTAAATCAGCGCATCACTAACTAACTAACTAACTAACTAACTAACTAACTAACTCCATGGAGTGGAGGCCTTCTTAAGAAGCTAACAGTTTCTCAGCTAGTCAAGAAATTCCCCGCATTTTATGGAACCCGAAGGTTCATTACCGCATTCACAAGAGCCGGCCACCTATCCCTATCCTGAGCCAGCTCAATCCAGTCCATGCCCATCCATCCCACGTCTTGAAGATCCATTTTAATATTATCCTCTCATCTACGCCTGGGCCTCCCAAGTGGTCGCCTTCTCTCGGGTCTCCCCACCAAAATCCTGTATACACTTCTCTTTTTCCTCACACGTGCTACATGTCCCGCCTATCTCATTCTTCTCGATTTGATCACCCGAATAATATTTGGTGATGAGTACAGGTCATTAAGTTCCTCGTTATGTAGTCTCCTCCACTCCCCTGTCGCCTCGTCCCTCTTAGGCCCAAATATCCTCCTCAGCACCCTATTCTCGAACACCCTCAGTCTTTGCTCCTCCCTCAGTGTGAGAGACCAAGTTTCACACCCATACAAAACAACAGGTNCTACATGTCCCGCCTATCTCATTCTTCTCGATTTGATCACCCGAATAATATTTGGTGATGAGTACAGGTCATTAAGTTCCTCGTTATGTAGTCTCCTCCACTCCACTGTCGCCTCGTCCCTCTTAGGCCCAAATATCCTCCTCAGCACCCTATTCTCGAACACCCTCAGTCTTTGCTCCTCCCTCAGTGTGAGAGACCAAGTTTCACACCCATACAAAACAACAGGTAAAACTATAGTTCCGTATACCCTAATCTTTGTGTTTTTGGATAGCAACCTGGAAGACAAAAGATTCTGCACCGAATAATAGCAAGCATTCCCCGACTTCAGTCTGCTCTTAATTTCTTCATGAATGGAGTTTCGATTCGTTAGGGTTGCTCCCAAATATCTGAATTCTTTCACCCAAATTAGCGCATATATTTATGCAACAATCCTCCAGTACATTTGCACTACACATTATCCTGGCCTAAAGCTACGCATTATTACAACGTCCAATAAACCTAATATCTCTCCATGCCGATCCGATATTAGCAACGTGTACAAAACTGCTTATTTAGAAATATAAATAATAGCAAATTGACTCACCAGAAATGTAGTAAAAATGTGGCCAAAATCCTGAAAAGAGTAATAAAAGACAAATTAGTCAGTCACAAGAAGTAAGTAACAAATACCTTACTATCCACGATAACAGCTTGAACATTCCTCACTGAACTGTTTAATTCTTACAGAAGATTTTATTTTGTGTTTTCCCAATTCAGTTCTCTAACACTAATCTGTTGACACAGCCAGGGCCAACAGAGGAGAGGCATCACAGCAACACAACACAAAACAAAACAAATAGCACACAAAAAATGGATATCAAAAACAAATCACATCCGGTGACAAACAGCATGAATAATATTATAATTGTTAAACTGCAAGATGATTAGTGAGAAAATTTGTTCCTGAGAATATCGGTGCTTCAGTTCAATTCAATTCAACTCAGTCCAATTCAATTTATGAACACAGGCTTAGCAGCGCAGGGCCAATTAGTAAACCGACAGGAATGCATGAACACACACAAACATGGAGGTACTGTATATCAGAATTACACAAAGAACAGAAACAGGCTGTGGTGTGTGTGAGTGCTGAGTGAACACACTAACAATAACAAAAAAAAACAACAAATTAACGCAGACACAAATAAACAGGCCTAAAATAATAAGAACACGTACACAACATGTTACGTAGCTTATAATTGTCACAATTAGCTCAGTACTTCATTAACGCAAGGTTAAGAATAGTAATGACATTAATTACAAGATAACGAATCTTTCGCTAATTATTACCCTCCGACCCGTGTTCAGATTTAGACTTATGACTTGAATTGCCTAAACTTGTAGTTATATTGCAGCCTAATGCTTACAAAGCTGATGGCAGTGGCCGCGCAGTTTATGGCGTGGGACTGAGACTGTTCGCTTGCTGGGATTGCGGGTTCGAATCCCGCCGGGGCATGGATGTCTGTCTTATGTGTGCTGTCAGGTAGAGGTCTCTGCGTCGGGCTGATCACTCGTCCAGAGGACTTCTACCGAGTGTGATGTGTCTGAGTGCGATCGTGAAGCCTTCACAATGAGGAGACCCTGGCCCACTACGGGCTGTTGCGCCATGGGAAAACAATAGCATTAAATAATGCAATAGTCTTCTAGTACGTAGCGCCTTTAACCTTTTAAAGCCTAGCGGTAACTTTACGTACCAACAGGTTTAACACTAAAAAATTCTACGTGGTGCCCACATTGCGTTTATGTGTTTTGTACGGATCTCAGAACAAACAGCAACTTTTGTCTTATAAAACATTAAGAGACTGGTTTTTATAACCGAAGTGGAGAGTGTTTACAGCGCGGTACGCCCTGAGTCCTTATATAAAACAGATACGCTACGTCTTTAAAGGGTTAATAGCGGAGCCGAATACTGTTCCGCGTTCGAACCCCACTCAGACCACTCCTCAGCACGGGGACCGTTCCACAACTTTTGTTTGACCACGCCGAGATCGCAGATGTTCATCTATAGAGCGATGTCGTCGATATACTTGAGAAAGGACCTTCTGGCCCATTCGGATTCCGCCTGTTTCTCCCAGTCCTGACTTTTACGGCATTCGTCACCAGACCCGGGCCATTCTAAGTGCTGCTTTGAAGATTCCGAATTCCGCTTTTATAAATTCATGATCTAACCTCCGAACCGAGCCATGTGTAACTTCTACAGCTCCAATCTGTGTAGGCGTTTTGTTCCCACAGTAAAATTAATTAAATTTTAAATAATAACACTTAGGTAACGTTTCCTAGAAATTGGTCAGCCAGCGGCTGATGATGACCTTTTACATTGCCTGACCAATCACAGCAGTCGAGGACGTTTGTCAAATTGTCACCCTGCACTACAAGATAGGTGGAACGAGAGAGACGTACTGAAGATTTACACGCGACAGTAGACGCCGGTGCAGAAAATATGATCTCACGGTGGTAAAACAGTATACAGACAGCTCTCAGAGTGATCAGCAAGTACAGACAGTGGTCAGACACTCGGGCACACTGCAGTCATAGTAAAACAGTACACAGACAGCTATCAGAGTGATCAGCAAGTAGAGACAGTGGTCAGACACTCGGGCATACTGCAGTCATAGTAAAACGAAGAGTGTGGGAAGCTATAACGCTATGCACCACTTCTAACATGCAGACATTTATCACGACTAAAGGCACAGTAAATACCGTACACTGTCACTGATCAGACATACAGCACTCAACCAACAAAATCTTGCACACATTTTATATTTTTTAACAGGTACTTAAGGCCGTGTCATGGCTCAGACGGTTAGCCGCCGGTCTCCTACCGCAGAGGCCCGGGTTCGATTCCGGGCCAGTCCATGTGGGATTTGTGGTGGACAAAGTGGCACTGGGACAGGTTTTTCCCCGAGTTCTTCGGTTTTCTCCTGTCAATTTCATTCCACCGGTGCTCCATTACTAGGAAACGGACAACAAATAATCATCAACGTCATCTTCATCATAGGGTTGCACAAGAAGCCTCAAGGCTGCGGTGCGTCAGTAGCGTCTGCTGCGGGGCCCTTCACAACTAAAAGAAAAGATACTTATATTGTTAGTTTTATTTGTGTAGTTATACTCTCACAGGAGACCTTGATGATGGTCCCAGGAGGGGATCGAAACATGTTGGATTGGCGTACAGTGACTGTAATTTATAATATTAAACGTAAAGAGAGTGCAGTTTGTTGGTTGAGTGTCGTGTGTTTAGATGCACAGTACGCCTGGTTCGTGGTGCTGTTTCTGACGATGAGATCGACAAACACGGCCGAAACATCCCGTCAAGCCCTGAGAAAATTCCTCATGCTTCAACGTCAGAACCAGTCCGTGCATATGAATTCTCACCTTTCAAACTTCAAACAAATGTTTGAATGCAGGTCGAAGTAAGGACCAGCAGAAAACGGCGACAATCCATCAACAAACTTTTCAGTTAAACTCTCTGACTTCGTCTTCGAGAAATTTCTACAAATTAATTCTCTCTCTCTCTCTCTCTCTTTCTCTGTCTTCATTACGCAGTTTTCTTCGCCCTCTTGTCATGTGTACGTAAACTCACGAAAACATCACCAGAATTATTCGTTAGCTTTTGTCCTTTTGACACATATGTACTACGTTTTATATAATGCACTTAACAGGACAGGCTACCAAACAAATCTATTTGTGTAACAACACTCAGACAATTTAACAACACACGACAATAGCAGTTCAATTACCTGACCGCATGCAGAGAGATGAAACTCGCTTGCTTTCGTACGGTCATTGTCCACCAGAGGCGCTAGAATCTTTCTGAATGTCCTAATTATCGTGAGGAACAGCTGCCTCCCCAGCTAACAGCCAGGCCACGAAAGGCTTGACCCATTTTCCCTTACAATTCTGGTCAAATGGGAACTTCACTCCCTGATCGTCGGTTATTTAGACATTTGAAAAGAAAACAAAGGAGAAGGCGAGATGAGAAAAAGCAGTGAAATGAAGAAAGGAAGGTCAAAACACAAAAGAGAAATTTCAAGTCTTATGTGATATGACACCATGTTTTAACCCTTTAAAGACGGAAGGTATCTGTTTTATATAAGGGCTCAGTGCGTACCGCACAGTAAACACTCTCCACTTCCGTTATAAAAACCAATCTGTTAATGTTTTATAAGGCAAAAGTTGCTGTTTGTTCTGAGATCCGTACAAAACACATAAACGCAATGTGGGCACCACGTAGAATTTTTTAATGTTAAACCTGGTGGTACGTAAAGTTACCGCTAGGCTTTAAAAGGTTAAAATGAAGTGTTGTATCTGACTGTAGCAGTAATAAGAATAAACACACTCTTGGATGTGCTAAACTGGATTCATTTGGCTAAGAATAGGTACTAACAGTAGACTGTTGTGCACACGGTAATGGACACCCAGGTTCCACAAAATACGGTTTCTTGACTAAGTGAGCAAGGTTATCCTCTCAAGAAGCACTCGGCGTCACCGAGTTAGTTAGTTAGTTAGTTAATCCCTCAAATCAAAGTAAACTTAAGTAAACACCAGGGAACGTCTCTGCAGATATCGTAGTCTGAAAATAGAGAAGCGACTTCTAATTGCTATAAGAGACAAAGTGCGGGACGCTGACAGACATCACCCTGCCACGGCTGGGGTAAGCCGTTATAACAACATCAGGCGGTTTAAAGTGCTGATTACACAGCCAGGAGGATACGAAGAATGCCGCCTTAATGAGATACACGTTACCATATCAGCGCACTACTTGACACAACACTGATACTAACACAGCGAAAACTACCCCACCCCCAACTCCCCCCCCCCCCAAAGCCGTGACGTCACTAACCTCCCACTACTTCCCCCGCACTTCCGTTTCGGATGTGGTAGAGTCTTAGAGCCTGACATTTTCGATAACAGAACGTTCCTTCTACAGTAAACAACACCATTCCCATTTGTTCTAAAGCTACAACAGGAACAAGAAACGACAACCCTTTGAAATTAACGGGAAGTCTTGACATAATGAGTTTTGGGTGTGAGTTTATGGTGTACTGAAAATGAAACACAATTCTGCCAGAGGAATTGCACTTTTAAGTGCCATGTCACCTTATACAGCCTGAGTACTAACACAGAATGTCCTAGAAATATATAAACATTTTAACAGGGGGTATCAGCTAACATCTTTATTGTGGAACCAAAACGCAATCCACTTCATGTGGGGTGAGGTTCTACCAACAGACAGCAGTGATCACGTGAACACCAGTGCCACCTTGCAGTGTGTAAAGTCTCTAAACCAAAACACAATATTCTGAGAACTAGGCCAATACGAACACAAACTTTTTCCCTGCGGCCCTTCGGCCCGTATTCGTGTCATGGTCTCTGCTTAGCAGTTTCTACGATCAAACACAATTTGACATACGACATTGGGTACGACTCCTCTGGACGAGTGATCAGCCCGACGCAGAGACTTCTACCTGGCAAAAGACACAACACTCACAAGAGACAAACATCCATGCCCCCGGTGGCTTTCGAACCCCCAATCCCAGTAATCAAGCGGCCGCAAACCTAGGCCTTAGACCGCGCGGTCACTGTGATCAGCACACGTATACTAACAGTAATATACACACAGGTGATAGTTCTTGCACGGACTCTTTTCACCAGAAAATTGGGCTTAAATTTAAGGAAGAAACTAGAAAAGTGATATATTTGGAGCCTAGTTTTGTACGGTGCTGAACCTTGGACACTTCGGAGAGTAGATCAGAAATACCTGGAAAGTTTTGAACTTTCAGTGCCGGCCTCGGTACACTGCACGGACGTTTAATTCGTCACAAGCTGCCGGCGTCGTAGCACCGTAGGTCGTGAATGCATTTAAGGGTAACATACATTTATAATCCCTTCGTTTTGGGCAGCAGCTGTAAATTAAACACCAGCGCCATTTACAGGTTAAGACACTACCCTGGCAAAGTCCCAGTTGGCTTCATTACAGACAAGGTAAAGTAAAATTCGTCCTATAACATGCCATGAAGCCGATCACAGTGGCCGCGCGGTCTAAGGCGTATATCTGCAGCCGAGCGTTTGCTGTGATCGCGGGTTCGAATCCCACCGGGGGCATGGACGTTTCTGTCTTGTACAGTGTTTGTGTTGTCAGGTAGAGGTCTCTGCGACGGGCCGATCCCTCGTCGAGAGGAGTCCTACCGACTATGGTGTGTGTCTGAGTGTGATCGAGTGAAAATAAACAACCTCGACACCTGCTGTGAACAAGTAGGTAGAAGAGGGAAGGACTACGAGACGAAACATGCCATGAAGGTACAAAAGGGCAATAGAGATATAGTTGTGCCCATTCTTATATTCGGCGCTAGAGGGACGTGGGTTCCCAATGCCACCCCCCGATAACTTTATCGCCTGCAAAAATCCCCTTACCCATTGTACAGGAGGCTGGGTGCGCCTAGGTCCGCTCTGGACAGGTATCTTGCCCCTACCAGGGTTCGAACTCCCAGCTTTCCAGCCTGTACTGTGGCGCTACACCAACTGAGTTTTCTCAGCCCTCAATATAGGCACCCTTCTGTTTATTAGCGTCCGTTCGTAAAGGACAGCCTGCAGAGAGTAGCGCTGGATTGTAACCCGATAGGGACAGACTGTCTCGTGTGTATGACGAAACATGATACAGCGCAGCTCCATAGACTGTTTGGACACGTAACCGCTATCTACTACAACGATATACGACACACTCGGCTGGCAAAACGCGGAAATCGTTAATGTTAAAGCACATCTTAGGCACACTTATCACTGTAATTTGAAACGCCACCAAGACACGTCTACGGCAATATCAGTCTTAGTAAACTTCACCAGTTTCTAACGGGCTTCACCAAAAAAATAGCAACACTAATCCCTTGTTTTGTTTCGTAGTCCTTCCCCCCTCTACCTACTTGTTCGCAGCAGGTGTAGAGGGTTTTTATTTTCATTTGATCACACTCAGACACATATTACAATCGGTAGGACTCCTCTGGACGAGGGATCGGCCCGTCGCAGAGACCTCTACCTGACAACACAAACACTGTACAAGACAAAAAAAACCCATGCCTCCGGTGGGATTCGAACCCACTATCCCAGCAAACGCTCGGCCGCAGACCTACGCCTTAGACCGCGCGGCCACTGGGAACACAAATTCCATTCGGTAAATTTTGTCAATGTTAGAGCTTCACTAACAAAATTAATACACCGTATTCTTGTGCATTTATGATTACAAACACACGCACACGATGTGTTCCCTTCTTACTGAACACTTTCGTAACAGAAGCCCACAGCCAGGGGCGGGGGGGGGGGGCGACACGGTGGTAACAATACGTACTAGGCACCGCACCTTAATGAGATCCCTTGGGAGCTAATTTGTGACGCGGAATTCAGCGTGTCAGGAGGGGAGGGGGAGGGGAGGGGAGTGGGAACATAAATATACAATACTAAACACAGAAAAATACAGCAGGCTATTTCGAGCTACCTAATATCAAATGATAGATATCGCCTCGTTGAACGACGAAAAGCCTTTTGCGCAAATAAAAGAATGACGACATCTTAATTACAGACGTCCCCTTCCTGTAATGCTGCGGGTTAGGACTTAGTGTTTGTACGTTTTTGTTACATAATAGTACGAGGTTTTATATTTCAAACTACAGCAATAACTAACTAACTCCATGGAGCAGAGGCCTTCTTGAGAAGCTAACAGTTTCTCAGCTAGTCAAGAAATTCTCCGCATTTTATGGAACCCGGAGGTTCATTAGCGCATTCGCAAGAGCCCGCCACCTGTCCCTATCCTGAGCCAGCTCAATCCAGTCCATGCCCCCCCCCCCATTCCTGAAAATACTGTACTTCCAGTATTTTGACGCATCTTGTCTTTCCTTCAGCATAAGAATTTACTTAGGCCTGTGTTCTTAAATATTTTCGTTTCGCAGTCCTTCCCTCTTCTACCTACTTGTTCACAGTAGGTGTCGAGGTTGTTTATTTTCACTTGATCACACTCAGGCACACACCACAGTCGGTAGGACTCCTCTGGACGAGTGATCAGCCCGTCGCAGAGACCTCTACCTGACAACACAAACACTGTACAAGACAAACATCCATGCCCCCCGGTGGGATTCGAAAGCACGATCCCAGCAAGCGCTCGGCCGCAGACCTAAACCTTAGACCGCGCGGCCACTGGGATCGGCAAATATTTTAGTTATATAACTTAAACCCTGTAGACTGAGGCAATATTTATCTCCGAAACTTCAATGACCACTTATCAGGTTACACGAAAATAAAACTGAAGTCCACAACCTGAAATTCACCGCTGTGAAAGCCTCAGTCTTATCTGATGAAGACTTCGTAATTCTCTAGAAATTCTCTAGAAGAAATGCCTGCTGTTTGGCAGAAATAATTTTGCTTTCGTTTTGAGCATCACAATAAAAACTTTAACTACAAAACTTGTCACAAGCAAAACACTCGTACTAAGAAACTGATTTACACTGATGCGCGAGTAACTAATATGGCTTGTTAATACAGACGGCAATCACATCCAAAAACTCTTACTGTGACACTCCCACTCCTGTTTTGACAGCTGTGCGTATCTTACATATTGGCAAGAGAAAGGAGTCAAATTCTTAGTACTTTTGGATGTTCTCTTTTAAGTCCACGTTAGCAAAGAGGATATAAAAATTTACATTTTAGGCGAAAACCATTGCTAAAACTTTAGTCGCCAGAATTTCACTGCGTACTCTAAAAATTTTCTCAAATTACGGGTCACTTAGGTCAGGGGAGAACAAATCTCGGACGCCATGTCGCCCGGACGACTGAATTTTGTACGGTGGCGCCTAATATTTGTGGGCCCTCAGTATGGAACTTGCTTCATGTCACCTTTCCGGTCCCCAGAATTTTGAGGTGGCTACTAAATTTCCGTAAAAGTTGTGCACCGCTTCCTCAGGTAAAACTCACAGTAAAATTTAAGGCTCGAATATCACATACAAGGAACACACTTCAACTCTTAACAATTTTATTTATTAAGTCAATGGAGTAACAGATTAGAGAAAACATGATTTTCTTACTAGTAATGACAATAAATGAAACATATGGAAAGACCTTTCCATTGTGCTGAACATAACCTAACCAACTCCATGATGTCTCACACCTCACGGACCCCTGATTGAGAACCACTCTTCTGTAAGTTTATTCTAGACAACCACATTTAGTAAAACATAAAAAAAGTCGACATAATATTTTTAATTATAACTTATAAAAGAAGAAGAAAGTTTTCTCTCACACCCGGCAGTCAAGCCTCGCCAAACACCAGGCGCCCCCGTCTCACACTTTGGTAACCCCTGATCTGGGGCGTAAGCTTTAAAACCACAGGACTAAATGGTACTCCAGTGACTGAAACGTAGACAGGAGTAAGTTACAAAGGGTAACAAAGCTGCAAGTAGAGTTGATGGCTTCTAAAAAGAAACAGCTACGAAGCTTTTAGAGTCGGTCTGTAAATTATCCAGGCAGTTTGCCTTGGGACTGCGCCACAGCACAAGCTGATGTCCTGCAGGATGCAGTGAGTTCCGTCTGGAAGCCAGGTGCCTGAGTTGTTATCAAAGTTTTGTACTTAAACACAGCAACTAAACTGGAACCTAAACATCGGAGAGAAAAGAAGTGTACGTATATACAACAGGGGAAAATTTACACGGCTGAACACTTGGAAGGCCTAAGCATCGATGGAAGGATAATATTAAAATAAATCTTCAGTAAATAGTGTAAGAGAGTGTACAATGCATTAATGTAGCTCAGGAAAGGGACACTTGGCGAACTATTTTTAAAAACGTAATATACCTCTGAGTCCACAAAATAGAGAAATTTCTTAATACCACTCCCCAAGAAGGACCCTGCTCCACGCAGCTTGCTAGTCAATTAAGACGGAACACTGTTAATGAGAACAAACCAACAATTATTCACAAAACCCGCAACGTTATATTTACACTGACAGTATCCCTACATGTTTCAATGGACACGCCGTCATCTTCAGGGGGTGCAAAGTGTTGCAGGTGCCGTAAGTACCAAGAAGTGCAAATATCTTCCTATATACATCAATCCTGATTTAAAATAAAGATGGAAAAAAGATCTAAAAAATAAGCAGCGTATCGATGTAAAGTCAATTAACCTTTTAAAGCCTAGCGGTAACTTTACGTACCACCAGGTTTAACATTAAAAAATTCTACATGGTGCCCACATTGCGTTTATGTGTTTTGTGTGGATCTCAGAACAAACAGCAACTTTTGCCTTATAAAACATTAAGAGATTGGTTTTTATAACCGAAGTGGAGAGTGTTCACTGCGCGGCACGCACTGAGTCCTTATATAAAACAGATACGCTTCGTCTTTAACTATTCTCTATTACGTTACACGGTTTTTGTTCTGAACCACATTAATTAAGAATACACGCAATTAACACGAAGAATAGATATTCTTAGTCCGAATCATCGGAGAGAAAATGCAGTACACAGTACAGGGTAACAATAAAATGTGCCTTCTTTAAAAGGGGGTAGGCTTGTTGGCTTTGGCTACGGCGTTGCTACGTCAGATCGAAAATCAAAGTTCGAATACAACCTGTGTCTTAGTGTTATATATCCAGTCTGTCTGTGTAACGTAGTGCTGGCGTAAGTCTATATGTGCATGGCGCAGTCAGTGAGATCCACTTTGTGCATAATTGCTGGTTTGTTCTACTTACCTTGTAATATCCACGCTGTACAACATATTAAAAACGGAACACTGCTTTTGCTGATTTCAAACAATTTCGAATTTAAAACAATTACCTTGTAATAATTCAACGAAATTCATTTATCAGCCCTTCAGAAGTTAAGAATTGTGTAGCTAGTTACGACACTCAAAACCATCCACGGAATTAGGAAGTTCATTACCGTGCCCAAAAATTCCTACCTCGCAGAAAACATATTCTTTCTCAATTACAAAACGACCCGCTCAATGCGATAAACATCTGTGTTTGTTGTGAAGCTCTGGAAAACAGACAAATACACTGTGTGAGCACGTACATAGCTAATGTTACAGTAGGTGGTTCTCATGGTAACCACTCAGATTATAATATTAAACATGGCACGTAACATTAATGTTGTTATTATCACGGTTTGAGATATGTGTAGGCAAGGTGTATAAATGTGTCAGCATCAGATATGTATGTAACAGTCATGTGGGTAAAAGGCCCGAGAATCTGGACAGACATAACTACAAAGTGAAGGCGAATCACGGTTTGGAGGTGTCTGGGAAAAATATTTGTAGATAAGGCGTGTCTAAATCAAAAACGTTGACTGGGACCCGACACAACAGCGCCATAGGCTAATGTACAGCATTCACACAAAATTTTAGTGGGAAACCCTGAACGAAAAAGATAATTTTGGAGACCCAGACGCAAATGGGAATAAATATTAAAATAGGCGTAAAGATGCAAAATGGATTTTTCTGGCTTACAAGAGGAAACAGTGGCAAGTAAGCGGCAACTACAATTTGTGTACTCGAACTTTAGCGGATTTTTTTTAAATACATGAATAATTATGCGTTGTTCAAGAATTAGGCTCCGTGGAGTTTTTGACGAGAATGTGTAAGGTCTAAGCGACATTGCACTGCGTCACATGTGTCTTCGCTTTTTTTTTTTTGTTCTAGTATCCAGTTTAGCAGACATTTTATCTGTACTTCATTCCCAGACGTTGTTGCTAACCTAAAACATATAGCATCGCATGGTACGACAGTAATAAATAACGACGTGAACAGACTGTACAAAAAAGGGGGGTCTTGTCCTATTTTATGACAATATCCCTTTATTTTCAACAAAGTTCTCAGTAAGATCGCGAAAAACATCACAGACGGCAGCAGGTTTTCCAAAAAAATTCTAACAAATCACTTAAGAAATGCAAGTTATAGTCGTTACCGTTGAGCTAATCTGTTTGGAGACTGGCGATTATTGTTGGGTAATTGGGTCTGATAGAGGAGGCTGTGATATAATTCATGCCTTCCTTCACAAAGCCAATCGCATTACACAAGGCTATGGCCAGTAACCCTGCACGAACCGAAACACTTCTTGACGGTGAGGTGACCAGGCGACTGGTAATAAAAGCCTTTGGTTCAGAGAGGGAATGTAGGCACTGCAGTTATTTGTACGTTGTTAAATTTGCACGAGCGGCCATCCTTTTCACGTGGCATCATAAACCCGCGTTACCATGGCAACCATTACTACTTTAGGTACACACAGGTACAACAAAGAATTGGCTCTGTACACACAAAACTGCAAGTTCGGTCCTAGAATTTCCTTACTGCGGAAATGATTTGAAGTCATTCTGTCAGGGTGTTGGTATAAAAATAGTCCAAACCTACAGTGATAGTTCCCTGAATATGGAGACAGTAATTTCCTCCGAAACGTCAACTATTTACCAATCGAAACGTCGTCACATCCCACAACACTGAAGTACTCTGTGACACCGTTGTGAGAACCTAAACTGTCGCGGTTACAAATCGTATCTGCACAGAACCTGGAATCGCCAACTCATGCTAGACGAAACAACGTCCTAATTAGATAAGGAGCGTCGCACAGAAAGTGACGATGTTTGTTTAAAGAAAAAGTAAAGTAGTCCCATTACAGACCTGGACAGGCCCTGACGGTTCCAGGAGGTTGTGACTCCCAGAATTTCTAGACAATCGGCACTTGAGGTAAGGTGGTAAGGTTATGAGCCCTACGCACCGGCCACCTTTACCCCCTTGGTACTCATTTCTGTTAAAGGCTAAGTCGACCCCAGGGACAATGACACCATCGGGAATCGAAACCGCGACCTTTCGGCTTATAGCGCAGTGCCTCAACCAACTGCGCCACCGCGTGCCCCCACTGAAACTCTCTACGCTGCACTATTTGCCTACCTGTATCCGCATGATTTCTTGTAAACACCAAAGAGACACCTATATGTTTCAAACCGTATACGGTAGCCTGGTGACAAGATAGCGACCTACTTTAATTGCTACAGGTGAGTTCGCAAAAATGCGAAAACCGACTGTTACCTTCAACGAGTCCGTTTCCCCGTCCGCATGGAACAACTCGGATCCCACTGGATGGAGTTTAATGAAATTTAATACTTGAGAGTTTTTCGAAAATATTTCGATATATTTCATGTTTTACCAAAATCTGACATCAATAGCGGGTACTGTAAGTGACGACCTAAGCTAGTTTATTATGATATCTCACTGAATTCTTCTTATAATGAGAAATGTTTCATACAAAAATTATAGCGAAAACCAAAACACACATTTTATGTTCAGTAACTTTTTTCCGAAAATCGTCCGATTTATGAGATAATATGGAAAAATATGGCACAGCCAGACAGGCCACAGATGGCAATATAACACGGCGCATGCGCTTTGCATGCTGGATAACTAAGGCTACAGACACACACTCAGAATATTTAATAATTGCTGCCTTTCCACGGCAATGATGGTTATGCGAACGCGCCTCAATGTTACCATTATACGCACATCGCCTGTCTTGTTATGTATAACAGCTATATATTGTTTTCTGTCTGAAGGCCCGGTCAAGACGGGACGGCTCGAAGTAGGGGCAACATGGCGCCGTATCTGAGGGCAAATTTTTTTTTAACCTTTTAAAGCCTAGCGGTAACTTTACATACCACCAGGTTTAACATTAAAAAATTCTACATGGTGCCCACATTGCGTTTATATGTTTTGTACGGATCTCAGAACAAACAGCAACTTTTGCCTTATAAAACATTAAGAGATTGGTTTTTATAACCGAAGTGGAGAGTGTTTACAGCGCGGTACGCACTGAGTCCTTATATAAAACAGATACGCTTCGTCTTTAAAGGGTTAAATTACTGTAACATCGTGACGAATTTTGAATCTTATATCTGTTTATCACTCTCCCAGGCACTGTCTTTTCACATACCACTGTCTGTGGTTTAGAATGCTCTAAACAGAACTACACACGAGTAACTTAAACGAATCACAGCCAAGTTTCGAATAAAACAGGATAAAGCTGATCTCAGAATAACCCCATCAACCCGCCTATATTACACACATCTGAAGGGAAAAAAAGAAAAGTGGAAGATAAAACGAAATGACACACACTGAAGCTGCAGAGCCACCCCTTTGTTACCGACCGCCACTCTCAAAAAATTCCTCGTCTTTTCCACATTTTTCTATCTCAAACTTCCCACCCCGTCCCCTTCCCCCTTCTTTCCAACATATTTCTTATACCTTCCTCTTCTCTCTTCTATTATTCTCCTTCTTGTGTAGTTTTTCCTCTCCCTCCACCAGACGCAGCACAAATCCAATGTTCTTACTAACTGCTTCACATCCCTCACCTCCCTTCGCGTGCCCTTTAACCCAAAGTCTCATCTTGATGCTGTCAACCAGTCACACACAATTTACTTCACAATCTCCCCACCCACCCACCCACCCACACCTCTCCTACAACCCCCTAAACCATTCCGTTTTGACCCATATCCCAGCCTGCCTCCTATAAAGACCCATAGTGCCATTTCAAAAAAACAGACGAACCCCCACACGTCTGTGTGTACGGTTATTCACATGACACATACACTACCATCAGGGGCACATGGACAGGTGGTCAGTCTTCACAAAGAACTGCGGTACTTTGTCTTACAAAAAATATATGACACTTAACCGAGTACGGTGGCTCAGACGGTAGAGTTACAAACTTGTTCCGGAGGTTCATGGTTCGCATCTCTACCGGGATATCGGCTGCATCGACTGAAATTATTCCTGGTCTTTCTCAGGCCCCTAGGCCAAACTCCGTAATTGTGCCTGAGTTAGGCAGCGACTACTTCCTTCCAGATGTTTTCCAATTCGTTATTCATCACCCACGTTTAAATGTCTTGAAATATGAGTCACGGAAATTGCCGTTAATTGAATTACAAGTAAAGAATACTTAGGAATCTGACGGCAGTAAATGCATTCCAGTCAACTCCCACATACAAACTGTTATAATACGCACTGTGCACGGTGTTTTCATCTTCAAAAGCTTCAGACTCGAAATCTAAATCAGCTGGTAAAGTACGTGTTTATGCGGAGGTGTATGATAAATAGTCCGGTCAAAACATGGTTTTCTGATTTTTCGCTTTCAAGATAACACTGTACAGCACAGCACTGTCACACTGAAGCCGTCTTGTGAACGCCTTCTTACAACCCAACATTTTCCTTCCGTATTTTCAATTTAGTTAAGAGTTCTTAAGTTAACACTTTCTTCTATCTCAATATACGTCCTATGCTATTTTTGCAGTTAAATTGAAGGGCAAAAATAGCCTCCGCCAAAATTTTCTTCGTCCATTTCCTTGACCTAATGAATCCGAATTCGTTTCGCAGTCCTTCCCTCTTCTACCTACTTGTTCACAGCAGGTGTCGAGGGTTTTTATTTGCACTTGATCACACTCAGACACACACCGCAGTCGGTAGAACTCCCCTGTACGAGGGATCGGCCCGTCGCAGAGGCCTCTACCTGACAACAGAAACCCTGTACAAGAGACAAACATCCATGCCCCCGGTGGGATTCGAACCCACGATCCCAGCAAGCGCTCTGCCGCAGACCTACTCCTTAGACCGCGCGGCCACTGGGATCGGCATGAATCAGAATTTAAAGTGCGAATTACCACAGTAACCAAATGAGTTAAGGTTAAAAGGCGTATTTGGTTGTATGGGAGAGTGAGCCTTATGTCATTCGTAAGAATATTCACGTGGCACAAGAAATTTGAGTCATTTATTTATGTTTCATGCAAACACAGTGTAAGATGTCTTGCAGTAAAGCCGAACTGTTATGACGCGGCTTCTGAATTCCTACGACATAACCAGAAGGTCAGACCGCCATAGCCTTTATGTTCAAATCGCACAGCACCTCGCCCAAAGCCTAAGTAGGAGGACCACCGCTTGTCGGCTGTTCACGACTGTTCGTTAAGTATATTGGCAGCTACCCTGCATATCTGGAGGTGGTTCCTCCACCCACCAACACCTGAGGACGCGATATCCTGTGGTGACAGGAAACCAATTAAAGCGGAATGTCAAATAAATAAAAATAATACTGCAAAATTATGCTAGATTTGACAAATAATATCTAATTATTTATTTACAAAAATGGGAGCAGAATGGAATTCATAATGAGACAAGAATATGGACTGAGGATAAAGATTAATATTTTACGGTATATGATGCCGTGTAGTCCCGTAAAAGTACTGACGTCTTAGGGCAACCAGCTTCCATCGTCTTTAGGGTTGCGACCCTGAAGATGGACGCAGTTTCAATGGCCAGAGTTACACAAAAAGTAAAGTCCATGTCCGCACCATGAAGGCACATTGGGGGAGTACAGATGTAAATTGTCGCACTTTTAACCCCGGCAATAAATGGAAGTGAGTGGTGACGTTCACGCCCCGGCTGCTTTACCCCCAAGAAAGAAACTCGATACCGATTGAATAGCAGGCTGGGTCGGCCTCACAGGGGGTCTGCACGGTTTTGAGAATCCAAAGTAACGTACCAGAGGACAGCACGCGTGATTTCAGTCTTCCGCCGCGATGTGGATGAAACCGGCGCTCCTCTGGGATATCACGCAGCGTTGAGTGACAGTTCTGAACCGACGTTTCGGGGACAAACTATCGGTTCCTTCTTCAACGGTCAAGAAGGTAAAGAAGGGACCGATAGGTTGTCTCGAAACGTCGGTACAGAACTACCACTCAAGATGCGTAATATCCCAGAAGAATGCAGATCTCAGGAGACAGTAAACTGCACACTGACCGCTTGATGAGCCCGAAACCACGAAGAAATTGTGTGTGTTCGGGAATACAGTGCAGGGTTCAAAAATTTTAATGCGTTTTTTTAACCGTTTAAAGCCTAGCGGTAACTTTACATACCACCAGGTTTAACATTAAAAAATTCTACGTGGTGCCCACATTGCGTTTATGTGTTTTGTACGGATCTCAGAACAAACAGCAACTTTTGCCTTATAAAACATTAAGAGATCGGTTTTTATAACCGAAGTGGAGAGTGTTTACAGCGCGGTACGCACTGAGTCCTTATATAAAACAGATACGCTTCGTCTTTAAAGGGTTAAACGTATAATGACACAGTTTGAATGATTACCGCCGCGTATTTTGCATACTTGCAAATCATATTTCTGTTACCCAGTATTTCTAGCTACATCAGGCACATTCTTATCCCCCACCCCAAACGCAGAATATCTGTATTTCTCCGCAATTGGAGAACGAGAGTTTCTAATGTATGAAGAGTCATTTTCAGGTTGTCACATTTTATTGGTCCATGTTTTGACTGCGTTTACACCAGAGTACACATAGGGGGTCGGAAGGGTAGAAATAAGGCAAGGAACAAGAAATAAATGTTCCTGGAAGATATTCATGACAGGCGTTGCCCTTCTCTAAAACTCACAAAACCCCCTGGAGACACTGCATATTGCTCGCTGGCTTGCAGTTTTATAAGGAGTAACAGAAACAAACATGCGAAAATGGGCGAGGGAGTTTGTTAAAGGAGAAAATTTGTTTTGGAAGGCACAACTCGTAAGTTAAAAGAAGCTGAACTGCAATATCAGATTAGGGGACAAATTATTGCTGTCTAGCAATTTATCCCCCCCAACTTCCGCTCAGTACCCAACAGTTATAACAGATCAGTTTTCCGGATTCACATTCACAGAATATGACACAGGGTTGTGCTGTTTTAGAATCGTATTCACGTACGCCATTAAATGTGAAACTCAAGCAAGCGTTCCGTGTTATGAAAGTTTATAACTGGCAGCTCGCGAATATCGCCAGGCCAGCGACAAGTTGAGAAGTCTGCATAGGCATGTTACGAGACATATATATCTATATATATATATATATATCGTCTGGCGTAAAATCTTACTTTATAACCTGACAGCCACTAAGTTAGCCAACAGGTGCCCAGAATTTCACAGGGCACAAAGTCTCATAACAGATCAAAATGAATTCGACAAGTCCCGGGGTCAAATTTTGGCCCCAAAAGATAAGAAATCTTGATGAAGGATAATTAGGCGCTTTTGCAAACTTGTAAAAAGATATTACTAGCTTCGTCATGTCTGCCCTTCTGTCCGTCCGTCCGTCCGCAGGGAATAATTCTGCTCCCACTGGACGGATTTTCATGAAATTTCTTATCTGCGTATTTTTCGAAACTCTGTCCGCAGAAATCAAGTTTTATTAAAATCTGACAAGAATAACGAATAATTTACGCGAAGGCCTACGTACATTTATGGTAACATCACGCTGAATTCTTCCTAGAATGCGAAACGTTTCATAAAAAAAAGTTGTACAGAAAACCAAAACACACATTTTACGTTCAATAACGTTTTTCCGAAAATCGTGCCGTTTATGAGATAATGTGGAAAAATATGGTTGAGCCAGACAGGCCACAGATGACAATATAATACGGCGCATGCGCTTTGCATGCTGGGTAACTAAGGCTACAGACATACACTCGGAATATGACATACATACAGCTTTCCCACTGTAACTATGGTTACGCGAACGCGCCTCAATGTTACGTCTATATGTACAGTGCGTGTCTTGTTTAAACATTTTCCTTAACCTCTCCGCGCAAGTGCCAGGACAGTACCTCACATTAGACCGCCGACAGTTTCTTTTCTCATTCTTTCCAATTCATTACTCAGTTTGCATCCCACGATTTGATGCCGTAAATTCCATCTATTAACATTCTTAAATAAATTATGTACTCTATATAATACCACTGTGAGTGACCTGAGTCACACGCCGGATCGAATCGAACAGTGTCGATTACTGCGACTGTGTGCTTATATTTCGTTGGAACAGCGCATTAATATTATGGCCGTCTGTCGTGTGACGTCACGTAGCTACTAACAGCATTTGACCCTAGTTTGAGGTGGATGGAGCCAGTCCGCGCTATATTTGTATAAGCTATAACTTAGCATTATCATCCCAGTTACACTTAGAATTCCCACGACGTCACACTCTTCTCATCCTCCTGATTGCACACTAACAAGGAAACCTGATAAAGGTAATTAATTACATAGCCTTTATGTAATGGTGGTCACTTTCTTTTACATTTTTATCGCTTAGATCCACATTTTCTCCTCTGAAATCGTTGAGATAAGATACCAAGTCTAAAAGACATAAATAAAATCTAAAATTAAAATTTTGTATACTTCAGTCACTAGTCTTATACATAAGAGAACAGAAGACAAGCGGTTTTAAGCTAAGAGAATCTAAACATTCCCTGAAACTAATCTGTTCTCATCTTCTGTATTTATGTGACTTCGATATGTTACTGCCGTTTGCAAATATTTGTACTGTTCCAAACTGTCGAAAGATTTATCAGCTGTCTAAAGCTAATGTACCCTGTTCTCGACACAAATAATTACCAGTTCAGTTCACTGTGGTCATTAACAGCACATTACCTCACACAAACTGCAAAAAGATATCACAGACTTCCAACCAATAAATCCAACTACAACTAAACACTAAAGACATACATTATCCAGGCAGTGACTTATGGGGGAGCATGTAGAGACAGGTAAGGTGACGCACGCAGATAAAAACACTTGTTCTGCTGCTATCCACCATGCGTGCCATGTCCCAGCCAATTATTAATGGACGTCGCCCGCCCTCGCGCGCCAAGAGGGTGGACCGCACACAGGCATGGCAAGGCTCCAGTGTCTACGGCATACGTGAAACTACGATAACTGCTCAGCGCTAGGAAAGGGCTCGCGAGGGATTACCAACATACGGGGCAGCAGAAACTAAACTTCCCTGTACACGGAAGGGGTCTCAGTTTTATACACAAAAGCTTCGCTACTGCAAACTTGTATACTTCTTTCATAAGAAATTAAAAGAAAATTATTGATAAACACGGATTGCTTGTCTGCAGATGTATTGGCATTAATACTGTTTCATGTTATAGTGGTGAAGGAGTATTTACATCAGTACAGATTCAGTATGTGCTAAATTTGCCGGAAATGGACCTCAAATTTTTGTATGGTCGCCATAAAATGTAACTGTCCGTTGACAAAAAAAAATTCATACCTAATACATGGGATGCTTATAACTTCTTCATTACTAAATTTCTTATTTCTCTTCCCACTTATTAATTCATTATAGCCATAAAAATGAAATCTAAGGAAAATTTTCGAATGGCTGCTGTCTTTTTTACTTCACTTGATACAAGCACAGAACTTGTGTTGTTCGCATCCGATTTCAGTTTTGTGGTCAACAGAAAGGTGCATTACACCTTCCAGCTACAAAAACACATCTTCAGACACATTTTAAAGGGCATTTTTAAATTATTAACACATTTACAAGTTTGTCTGAAGATTATTCATACGAGTCGAAACATGCAGCACAATCACAATGACGAATGTCATAATTTTAGTATTCATAAAATATTGTTAGGGTGGTTAAATCAAGAATGATGAGCTGGGAAATGCGTGTAGCACGCACAGGAGGGATATTGAAAGGGTGCAAAATTTGAGTAGGAGGACTAGAACGGAAAAAGTTGGCAAAAAAGGAGTAAAGTTGAGGAAGATATTCAAATGGATCTGCAATAAACTAGGAGTCAAAAAGCTCAAGACAGAAAGCAGTGGCGGCTTGTTGTGAACAATATTATGCGCCTTTCAACTCCATTAAAAAAGCAGCATGTCAAAGGTCCGGGGACAGAGACCGGTCTCACTAGAGTGCCAGTGCACCAGGTTTAACACTTTCATCTGATGACGACCATTTAAAGCACCGTGCTTACTTTATGTACCGCCAGGTTAAACTTCCACAAATTCTACGTTCTGCCCACACAGTGTATTTATGTGTTTTGTATGGATCTCAGAACAAACAGCGATTATTTCCCTATACAGCATTAACTGACCGGTTTTTATAACCGTGACGGAGTGTGTTTACTGCGCAGTACGGACTGGATATTTAAATATAATTCTACGTTCTGCCCACAGAGTGTATTTATGTGTTTTGTGTGGATCTCAGAACAAACAGCGATTATTTACCTATACAGCATTAACTGACTGGTTTTTATAACCGAGACGGAGTGTTTACTGCGCGGTACAGACTGAATCTTTAAATATAATTCTACGTTCTGCCCACACAGTGTATTTATGTGTTTTGTGTGGGTCTCAGAATAAACAGCGATTATTTCCCTATACAGCATTAACTGACTGGTTCTTATAACCGAGACGGAGTGTTTACTGCGCGGTACAGACTGAATCTTTAAATATAATTCTACGTTCCGCCCACACAGTGTATTTATGTGTTTTGTGTGGATCTCAGAATAAACAGCGATTATTTCCCTATACAGCATTAACTGACTGGTTTTTATAACCGAGACGGAGTGTTTACTGCGCGGTACAGACTGAATCTTTAAATATAATTCTACGTTCCGCCCACACAGTGTATTTATGTGTTTTGTATGGATCTCAGAACAAACAGCGATTATTTCTCTCTACAGCATTGAATGACTGGCTTTTATAACCGAGGCGGAGTGTGTTTACTGCGCGGTACGGACTGAATATTTAAATGTAATTCAGGTTAATAGTAGCTTTTAGAGTCCCTTCCCTGCCTCAGGCGGTTAGTCACCGGTCTCTCACAGCGGAGGCCCGGTTTCGATACCGGTTCATGTGACATATGTGGTGGAAAAAGCATCACTGGGACAGGTTTCTCTCCGAGTACTTCGGTTTTACCCTGTCGATATCCTTCTACCAATGCTCCACACTCATCTTACTCCACATTTTACCTTTACCAGAAGGACAAAGGAGCAAAACCTGGGAACCTTCAAAACAGCAATGCTATTTGGCACTCGGGCACCATTAGACAAAAACGTAATTTCACTTCGTCGTTTCAGTGTTACATGAAGTGACTCGATGCAGAATGCCCAAAACATGTGCCAATGTAACAAGCCACGTTCGGTAGTGTCACACATTCTGTCATTATTCAAACGTTTGTTAAGTAGCAACTTAGGAGTTGACGCCAAAAATTAAGAAACTGTCGAACACTTTTTTCGCGTCTCAAGTCACATATGCTACCTCAATACTCCGGCAGAAATTTCCGTATACATTAAGAAACACTGCTTGCAATTCCTCACTCACGACACACAAAGAATAAAATAAAATTTTTAATATGTATAGAGGTCACGTATCGTGTTCCCGTGCTGTACAGATTGGGAGCTCAATTTTGCGTTCTCATTTATATTCTTGTTTACGACGCGTTGTAAAACTACACAGTGCTTCAAAATATAACTTCTACTTTTGATATTTTCTTTATATTTGCCATTCCATGCAACTATATTTCGATTTTTAATATCAACCAGCAAATGCACTTATATTCTCACAGATTCACAACAACATATTCAAAAAACACACTACGCTCCAACATGCTGCGGCCCTCGTTGGTCCATCATCAGGGAGTGACTCAGTTGTTGCTTAAAAAATTATGATTTAGTCTAATTGTACGTGTAGGAGAACTGCTGGTAATTTTTCATGTAGTGAACTGTTATACATTAGTAACAGGAGCGTGGGGATCAGATCTGAGCTCTCCTGCGATATTAGGTGGCGTCGTGTCGTAATTATTTACCGACGTTTCGGTACAAGGACTCTTGACCCTCCAAGACAGGACCAATACAGGTCCAAAACGTCGGTACACAGTTACAACACGACGCCACGTAATACCCCAGAAGAACGCAGATCTCACCAACATCGCAGCGGAAGCCTGAAATCAGCGCGTGGATGAATAAGAGGTGTTTACTGTACTCTAATTTATTTGAGACCTTAAAAGTGAATTTAAGATGAATTAACCACTTAAAGACGAAGCGTATCTGTTTTATATAAGGACTCAGTGCGTACCGCGCTGTAAACACTCTCCACTTCGGTTATAAAAACCAATCTCTTAATGTTTTATAAGGCAAAAGTTGCTGTTTGTTCTGAGATCCGTACAAAACACATAAACGCAATGTGGGCACCACGTAGAATTTTTTAATGTTAAACCTGGTGGTACGTAAAGTTACCGCTGGACTTTAAAAGGTTAAAGTACTGCTAGTCCGTTACAAAATAAATACAGTGCAACTGTATAAGATGACAGTGGAAGCAAAGTGACAGAAAGAAATAAAGAAGAGAAAAGAGAAAAAATAAAAAAAAACAAAGAGGAAAATCAAGTTGAAGAGAAAGATAAACATGTATTTATTTACTTAGTTACTTCTGCTCCATATAACAGTGTTCTCACGGACTCAGCCTACCTAGGGTTTAAATTGAGTATAACAAACAGCGACCTGGACATATGTTGAAGGAAGTGGTCGTGGCCCACTTTAAGATAGTACCTTGGTGTTTGTCTTCAGAGGCTGACAGTTCGAACAAGTACCCCAGTAAGCGCAGACCGTGTAGAGTGTGCCTGGCGAACACACGTCAGCGGCATAACCGTGGAGTTGCCCTGCTGTGGGACCAGCATATATTGTAAGGAATGAAAGGACTGTAGCGGGAAAGGCATTGGAAGAGAGAACACCGCAGAAATGTAAGATAAAGGTAAGTAAATCAGGACAGAAATTAAAGAAGAACGCTAATGAACTGGAGACAATAAGGTAAGGTACAGCTGTCACAGTCCACGCCATGAAGCCATGTACGGGGAACAGAGGTATAAATCCACCCATTCTTCCTCGGCACTATATGGAGGTCAGATGTCAACGCCACGCCCGGGAAATAACGTCGGTACCCACTGAATAGGAAGCTGGGTGGACCCCAGGGCGGCTGTGTATATTTTACGGACACAATAAAGCTCTTCTTCCTACAGGGATTCGAATCCCGGACAGGCCACCCCGTAGCCCAATCACTATACTGACCACGTGCATACCGCACGCCCACTGTGATCAGAATACAGTGCTGCGTACAGTACAAAACATTTTTTTCCCCAGGTGCAACAGCCCCTAGTGGGCCAGGGCTTCAACGTTATCTAGTCTTAACGATAATACTCAGACACACCACACTCGGTAGGACTCCTCTGGACGAGTGATCAGCCCGACGCAGAGACCTCTACCTGACAACACACAACACTCACAAGAGACAGACATCCATGACCCCGGCGGGATTCGAACCCGCAATCCCAGCAAGAGAGCGGCCGCAGACCCACGCCTTTGACGGCGCGGCCACCGGGATCGACCAGGATATAACACAGATCAAACAACACTGCTTCATGCCCAGGAGTTCGTTATTTGTCATATCCTCGCTCAAATAAAGGTAAGTGAGCACAGGACGGTCAGTTACATGAACTGCGAAATGAGCACCGAATTTTGAAACTGATATGTACGAGCGAGTTTTGAGGTTTACACAACGGTTTTGTTGACGCTTTTGCTATATGACGCTGCGTCCCTGGGTAATAGGTTCCCGATATTTCGAAGGAAAATAATGCCTTCTTCTTCAAATGCCTAAACCAAAATCAAAGGCCCTACTTTTGTAAGACAGCTGGAATAACTGGCAACACGGTCCCGTGTTCGAACACTAGCAAGGGTGAATGCCTTTTCTCCGAAACGTCCCGACCGCATGAGACCGACCCAGCCCCCCAGTCAACAGACACTGGTGACCTTTTCCGGAAGTAAAGCTCCCAGGATGTAATGCTGACCATTCACCTCCACGTAATGCCGAGGCTAGGAATGAGTGGAGTTATACTTACTCTCCCTACACGCCTTCACGGCGTGGAAAGAAAAAATTCACCCATGCCAAATAATAAGTTACTGTACCGACTATTTCATATCAAGTCATTCTGTCTGTCTGTCTGTCTGCCTGTGTGTCCGTCCGTCCGTCCGTCCGTCTGTCTGTCTGTCCGTCCGTCCGTCCGTCTGTCTGTCTGTCCGTCCGTCCGTCCGTCCGTCTGTCTGTCTCTCTGTCTGTCCGTCTGTCTGTCTGTCTATCTACCTGCCTGCCTGCCTGCCTGCCCGTCCGTCTGTTTGTCTGTCTGTCTGTCCGTCCGTCCGTCCGTCTGTCTGTCTGTCTGTTTGCCTTCTGTCCGTCCGTCCGTCCGTCCGTCTGTCTGTCTGCCTGCCTGCCTGTCCGTCCGTCCGTCCGTCCGCCTGTCTGCCTGTCTGTCCGTCCGTCTGTCTGTCTGTCTGTCCGTCTGTCTGTCTGTCCGTCTGTCTGTCTGTCCGTCTGTCTGTCCGTCTGTCTGTCTGTCCGTCTGTCTGTCTGTCTGTTTGTCTATCTGCCTGTTTGTCTGTCTCCCTGTCTGTCTGTGCTTGCCTCTACCTATTCTTCAAAATGTATTATTTCTCCCCCACCCACCCCTCCCCCACCAGCAAATACGCAGATCGAGTCGGCATTTGTCTTGTGTCTGCATAACCCCCTCCCCTTGTTTCTTTTTATAAATATTTCATCTGTTGCCTTTTTGTTCCTACGGTTTTGGAATATTAAATACAATTGGAGACAACTGCAGAAAACAGTTGCTTTGGGGAGGGCCAGCAGCCACCTCAAATGCTGGCAGCGAATGTGACAAAATAATTCTACGTTATTCATTTCCGTGCATATGATCAATATAGCAAAACAGAGCCAGCTTATGCACAGTATTATTGTTTATTTATCTATCTTTTTGATCATGAACAGAAAGATAAATAAATAAATAAACAATAACACTGTGCATAAGTTGGTTCTGTTTTGCTATAGCGATAAAACAATTTATTTTCAGAACTCTGACGTTACGTGTGAATGCTTTGTGACGCCCCGAACCGCTGAAAAAAGTGAAACGTTCTTTTCCACCCAATGCTTCCCCGATTTCCAAAAGTGCATTAATTTGTGGAAAATTCCCAGGTTTCGCCCGTTTGTCCTTCTGGAAAGGCAATGTGCACGTGAAGATGTGTGGCACAGTTCAATTCATTCAACTAATGCCCCGTATTCATCTGAACCAGTAGTTGAAGTCGAAGCCACTTTACGACTGACGGTCCGTCAGTCAGTCCATAGTGGGGCCGGACCCCTCCGGGGGCTCATGACCAGATTCGAGTCCTTGTATCACTACTGCTTTCTGTCTTCCTTCGGGGGCTGCCTCTGACGAGGGACCGGGTCTGTTCGCGCCTTAAGCACCCGTCTTTGTCCGCTTTTTCACATATATACATATATGTACAGCACAGTGCTATCGTTCGTTAAGTACGTAGGCTGCCTCCGAGATACTGCATACCAGGATCCACCACACTTATACAATCATACTGCAAACAAGTGCTTATGTCTTAACCGTTTAAATATTTACACCTTTCTATCTAACTAACTAAATAACTAACTAACTAAATAACTAACTAACTAACTAACTAACTAACTCCATGGGGCAGAGGCCTTCTTTAGAAGCTAACAGTTTCTCAGCTAGTCAAGAAATCCCTCCCATTTTATGGAACAAGGGGGTTCATTACCGCATTCACACGTGCTAGCCACCTGTCCCGATCCTGAGCCAGCCCAATCCATTCCATGCCCCATCCCACTTCTTGAAAACCCATTTTAATATTATCCTCCCATTTACGCCTGGGTCCTTTCACGCCTTTCTACTGTATGCAAATGTTACTAGTTTGTTTTTGCGCAGTGTTGCTTCGATTTAATTCCCTGATGATGATCCCTTGTGGATCGAAACATGTAGGAATATATTTAATATTACATATATTCCGTACAGAGATATTACGCATGGAATCAACATCGGGTACCACAGCCGGCGGTCTGCACCCTACAAAACTCGAACTGATTTGCAAGACAGATGTATGGAGACAGACTTCTATATATTTTATGCTTGACGTATTAGTATGCTGTAACTTAACCTTTTAAAGCCTAGCGGTAACTTTACGTACCACCAGGTTTAATATTAAAAAATTCTACGTGGTGCCCACATTGCGTTTATGTGTTTTGTACGGATCTCAGAACAAACAGCAACTTTTGCCTTATAAAATATTAAGAGACTGGTTTTTATAACCAAAGTGGAGAGTGTTTACAGCGCGGTACGCACTGAGTCCTTATATAAAACAGATACGCTTCGTCTTTAAAGGGTTAATATCATAAACGATTTTAACTTTCTGCGATCGCTGACACTGTGTGCTGACTACGGCTGTGAACAGTGCCTGTACACACCGCCATTCAACGATATACTGTACGCTGCGTGCGTCTGTGGAAAATAACCCCCTGATGATGGCAATGATGGTTAGCCGAAACATGTAGGAGTATATATAGAATTACTGTGCCGTGGCTGGTAATAATAAAAACCTATACGTGTAGGAATGTTCAATGTGATGCTGTGGTATAAATATCTAAGGAACAGTACTGTGTATTGTGTTGGTCTAAATGCTGTAAATTGGTTACCGGCAATGCACGGGGTGAACAATGAAAAACTCACTCGGTATAGCGATCTGGAAGAACGTGGAGTCTGGACTCAATTCTTGGCGGGATAAAAAGACTTTTCTGTTTTCAAAAGGCGTATCATTCCAGTTCGTCTCCTGTTTGTTGATCATCGAGGATCCTTTCGCTAGGGGCAAAGCGGCCTAGGCGTCAAGCTAACCACTTACTTTGATCTAGTGCCAATTCTTAAATGCATGGAGCTACACCTCCCCTGCTTCCATATCTACTGGAGCAGTCGTGCTTTAATATAGCACAGGTATAATTTTGCATTTTGCTTAATGTACGTAGTCTAAGAGTTTAGAACGGAAATCCCCGTCACACTTGATACACAAAATTCACTACTGTATTCAAGCCAACCGTCTATAAATATAAAAAGGTATTTGTTAACGAATTTAATTTCCTATTTATTGTAGGGGCTCCCTCTATTATATTTATAAACAGACTTCTAAATGAAAGAAATATCTGTGTACTTAATTTCCCATTAAGGTGTCACGAATTACCACTGAGATAAATTCTTCTTCTGTTATCTAAAGTTCATATTATCGCTATTTGTAATTGTTGAAAAATAACGAACTTTTCATGTAGATAAGATCTGCGCTGTTCTCGGATATTATGCAGCGTTGAAGTAGTAGTTTTGCACGGAAGTTTCGGAATAACCTCTTCACGGGTCAAGAAGTCTTCTCGGACTTCTTGAACTTTGAAGATTGTACCGAAAAGTTCTCCCGAAACGTCGGTACAAAATTACCACTCAGCGCCGTGTAATATTCCAGAAGAGTGCAAATCTAATATACATCGACGCTGAAGACTCAAATCACGCATTTTCATGCAGAATTTGTATTTGTCATTTATCTAACTAACTAACTAATTAACTAACTCCATAGAGCAGAGTCCTTGTTGAAAAATTTACAGGTCCTCAGCTAGTTAAGAAATTCCCCGCATTTTACGGAACCCGAAGGTTCATTACCGCATTTAAAACAGCCCGCCACCTGTCCCTATCACTTGTCATTTATCTCGACGCAAAATGTTATGTGGGGAATTCCACAGAGTCGTTATACTAGTACGTATCACGTGACCAGATGGCAGCCCAATTGTCTTCTCCATCCTGGCCTTGTTTCACGTTCTATATGAAGAGAAACTGCTTGTTTTGCTGAACCCAACCGCTACTCAACTTTCGCAAAACTTATTATTAAGAAGGGCCCATTTGTTTTTTATATACCTAACTAATTAAAGCGGCCACCATATTAGTATGAATTTAGGTTAGATTCTGGTTACGTGGTCCTCATATCAAGTTTCATAAAAATACGTTACATATTTAAGAGGTAATCCTACATATCTTTACAAAACAACGAAAGTGGGCTAAAAGGAACCATAAAAATAAGCCAGTTGTAAACAGCCAGTAAATATGAAATTCAAAGACAAACCGACAAAATATTACGTTTAATAGGGAAATCATACACACATGCCAACTCATAACCAACTAATCATTCAACACGAGTCATTTATTTAAACTTTATATTGTTTTCACCGTGCATTTTCAATGCATGAACAAAGTCACCAAAGAATGCACTTTTTATTAACAACTATTACTTCCCGACGAATGTTTCGGCGTAGTACATTAGACCCAGTGGCACACAGTCAACTGAACACGCACCCCTCAGTGCCACAGGACACCACCTCACATTTAACCACACGTTTATGGATACGTCACTGATCGTCTGTAACATCTACCAACATGTTTCCATATGACATCATACGATTGTAATTCCACATACTTTGACTACGTCAAAATTGTCTACAATTGGAAGATTTTAACCAAACTTTAAGGAGAAGTGCACAGGATTTTATATATTTTTAAACATTTTATCCAGCGTGCGTGATGTGTTTTTTTATATATATACGCTATTATTGGAACCAGTGTTCCCGAAAGTGTCAATGTGAACTTTTCTTGCTCAAGACTCCTGTTATAAACCATATGGACGCCCGGCGTTCTTCACAATGAGTGTCCCCTGATGATGGCGACATTAGACGCCGGAACATTTGTCAAGAAGTAATAGTTGTTAATAAAAGTGTATTAGTTGGTGACTTTGTTAATATGGAGTTATTTATTTACACCTATAATTATTCCAAACAAGGCACAGGTTTTGTTGTTACATTTCACTGTTGTTAGTATTTACGAATATGGCCAAAAGATGGAAGAAATGAACTGCTGCTTGAAATTCTTCAGTCAGTATTGAAGCACAGACCTTCGCAGCCAAATTTATATCTAGACTGCAGGAGCCATTAATTTTATCAGACTCTATTTGCAGAGCTTTCCATTTCAAAACTGTAAGCTGGTGGGTTCAAACTCCCTCAAGGACTGTAACAGGTCTATGTCTGACTGCAACAATGAAGGGTGTCCCGCAGAAACGGCGAGTGTTTCACTAATATGATTGTAATGCATTGTTGTAACCTTCTTCAAAACATTTATTTATTAGATACATTCGCGTAAATTAAACACTTGTACACTTCCCTGGAAATAAATAATAAGGAAAATTGTTATTAGAAATTCCAACACAGTTTCATGACCTCCTCGTGTTGGCCAACATGTGCTAAAAATACATTTCACAACTTCCATATGCACTTGAAAGTTATCCTATAATCCAACACCACGAGGTGCCAGCATAAATAATGGTTAACGCTATCAAGCTGCTGTGAAATCACAACTTGATTGATTGTTGCAAGAAATGTCACCACCTCTTTCTGAAACCCTTGTCAACAATAGTGAAAGGACTTTAACAAGATAATGGGGCTTAAGTAATTTGTTTCTCATTAAGGCAATTAATTTCCAAGGTTACTTATTTTACCGCTGACCTATAACAATGTACTCAGCACATGACAAGCGTTAATTGTAAGAGTTGACAATCGACATGTATAGAAACACAGGCAGCGATGATTCCCTCTCTTTCTAGCCACTTATTACGGTATTTTAAAGACACGATAAAGCGTACAAAACCGTTTCTTTCCGCAAATTTTGCAGCCAATTTAAATAGGAAAAGTTCATCGTCAACTTACAAAAAAAAACGTACATAAAGAGGCACGACATAGTTTCCAGAAGTCTGCAAACGAGTCTCCATAGCTTCGCCGAATACGGAAGATCCTTCTCGCAACAGTAGATGATTTTCATTATCAATGTGCCTTTTCTGGTGGTGGATCTCTTATAAGTTAGGACAAGGGGTTTTGGGATGGGACGCTAGGAACGAGTTTGCATGCCTTGGGAAGCTAATATTGGATGGTTGTACAGACTGCAGGATCTGGCTGGTGGTCTCACGGAGATGCTTCCGTCTTCCTTTGTCTTACAAATCCCCTGTGGAGCCTGTCGTTAATACAATGGCGGTGCGCAGCCATCCACGGATAAAGAGAGGAGAGAGGAATAGCTAAAGAGACTTAAAGACCTAAAAGAGTCAACAGAGAGAGAGAAGATGAGATGAGTGGAAGTGCAGCAGATTTCGTCTAATGCCTTTTCATGCCCAACTATCGGATTAAACTATAGTTTCTTTCAAAACAGCTTTCCAGTTTGTTAAGAAAAAACATCTTTAACAAGATATATAGCATAATGGAGGATACATCGACGAGAAACTTTTGTATTACATTGCTTCTTATCCTATGAAACACTCCAGAATGGTGATCCGTGAAATACGGGGCGTCATTTTGAAAGCAAACGTCGGTACCAGAAATAATATATTGGCTTTGCATTGTGGAGACCTGAGTTCAGTGCCTTCTGTCGTACATTGCTGTGTCTTACACCTACAAGGAATATTCTTCTTTGGTACTACGAAAGGTCGAAACATGATCAACTGAAGCTGTGATAAATTCAACTGCAAGCAACCCGTTGAATACACGTGTTTCCGTGAATCTCACTGGAGCTTAGCTATCACATTAAAGGCCTGGATAGGCCCTGAGGGCTCCAGGAGGTTCACGCTTCCAGAATTTCAAGACAATCGGCACATGAAGATGACAAGGTTGTCAGCCCTACACACCAGCCGCCTTTAACCCCCAGGAGATACCACTGGTACTCATTTCTGTTACACGCTGAGTCGACCCCAGGACCAAGTCAATCAAAAATCCTAATGATCCCATCGGGAATCGAACCCGCGACCTTCCGGCTTGTAACGCAGTGCCTCAACCACCGCACCCCCACTGCAGCTTAACACGAATCAATGTCGAACAGCAAGATCACTTAGCTCTTCTGAACACGACAATAAATATTCCACTGACATGAGGACGGAAAAAGTCGTAACCACGTGACCAAGTATAACTTTTTTCGAAGGACTGTAATCTACAGATCCAGTGCTCCAAATTATTGAGCTTGTCATGTCTGTAATGCAAGACAATATTCTATTTGTAGTTTCCGATTAACACGACGAGAACCGACATGTGAAATGTGACGCCGTCTAGTCTGGTAAACGATAACAATTTCCATGATATCGGGGTATCATTTTGCAGGAAGCAACACCTGTCGGCACATTATTTGAGTTCAATACCGGTAGGGCGCGAGACATTGCCCACCTATCCAGTGCGGCCCTGGGGCCCACCCAGTCTTCCGTAAAACTGGTACCGTATCTTTCCCGGAGGTAAAGTGATTGTGGCGTGGCGTTGACCACCCACCCCATCTAGCGCTGAGGTTAAAGAAAGAGTATAGCTATACCTCTACTCCCCCTTTGGGCATTCATGGCCTGTTCTAGGGTGAAATTTACCTCTTACTTATTTGTGTTCTGTTTCACTAAATTCACTACACAGATGTCAATAGATATTAAAAAACAACAAAGAAAAGTACTATATACAGTCGAACTCGGTTATAACGTCATGAAAGGGACTGAATATTTTGTGTCGTTATAAACGAGTGTTGTTACAACCCAGGAGTGTAATGCTTTGGGTAACAGCGAGGAATTAGTTGGTACCACAGAATATCTGACACTATAGATGAGGTGTCGCACAAACCGATGTCGTTATAACCGGGTTCAATTGTAATTATTATATAATGTGCATCTGAAGAAATCAACTCTTCTTTCCCTTGAACATCCAGACCCGTGAGCGCTTCTCAGACCTTGGGTAAGGCCCACTCTCGAAGTTGGCGTATGAAGTATGTTCCCCCCCCCTCTCTCTCTCTCTCTCCTCTCTCTCCCTCCCCATCCGCATCCTATCTTATTGTGCAGTACGATACAAGCAAGAGATTTCACTTTCTGGACTTTGTGAGAGCGGGCTAAGAAGAAAATCCAATAAACGCAGAGAGTACAGCATTCAGTAAACACAAGATGGCTCTCTGTAATAACACTTTTGACGGACAGCTGAAGGTCGCTGCTCACTGTTTACTTCACTCAGTTCCCTTTTCATTTATGATGTTTTAAACATAGTCTGAGACCGGAACGCAAAAAATTTATTAAAATTCTCATTTATACTTCCGCTTTCTGTAAAATTACTCTTGCGCGATGCGAACGTACAAACAAACAAAATTGCTGTGCTCTCCGCTTTTACATATCTATTCATAGCTTACTTCCCTCATTTGCAAGTACGAGCCCTGTTTTGTTTTACTTCCTATAATTCTATCGTCTCATTATCTGTCCCGTCTCTGTCCCAAACAACTACTGTGTTACCCGTCACATGCAAGGCCAGTGCCACGTATGTGTGGTACTTTTTTGACTTATTTAGCATCGCGTTAATGGGAGGATAATATTAAAATGGATCTTAAAGGATTCGGTTGGGAAGGCGTGGACTGGACTGATCTCGCTCCAGACAGGATCAGGCCGCAGGCGTTTGTGAATGCGGTAATGAACTTAGGGGTACAACAAAACGCAATGAACTTAGGGGTACAATAAAACGCAATGAACTAAGGGGTAAAACAAAACGCAATGAACTTAGGGGTAAAACAAAACGCAATGAACTTAGGGGTACAACAAAACGCAATGAACTTAGGGGTACAACAAAACGCAATGAACTTAGGGGTACAACAAAACGCAATGAACTCAGGGGTACAACAAAACGCAAGGATCTTCTTCACCAGCTGAGGAAATATCAGCTTTTCTAGAAGGATTGTGCTGCATGGACTTATTTAGTTAGTTAGTTAATTAATTAATTAATTAATTAATTAATTAGTGAGTCGGTCAGTCAACGTTATTTGCAGTAACAATCGCATCACTGAACACGAATGTCACGCCAGAGCAGCCTGGGTGCTGCTCCCGCTACTAAGATAAGAAACCTACACCTGGTCTTCCAGGTTGAGGGTCGGGGCGAGGGCCTAATGACCCTAGACCCGTAAAGGGAAGAACTCGTGCTGAAAATTCTCCAACCGTGCTAGCAAGACAAAATCCACTTACACGACGTAGCAGACACAAGAATGTAGGCACATTCACTGATTTCAAAGCAGCTTATGGCGGCGCTAAGGCAGACACAGATTCTGGGCATCAAGGGGCGGGAGAACAAATCGCTGAATATAAACCAATGGAGGGATATAGGGGAAGTGGTCAAGTCAGTAAGTTTAAATATGGCACTGAGTGGTAGCATGTATAATGAGTACAAGGAGGTGGCCTTGGCCTGACTTAAAGTATTAACCCATTAAAGACGAAGCGTGTCTGTTTTATATAAGAACTCCGTACGTACCGCGCTGTAAACACTCTCCACTTCGGTTATAAAAACCAGTCTCTTAATGTTTTATAAGGCAAAAGTTGCTGTTTGATCTGAGATCCATATAAAACACATAAACGCAATGTCACTAAAATGTATAAAATTTTAATGTTAAACCAGGTGCTACGTAAAGTACCCGCTAGGCTTTAAAAGGTTAATGCAGTACTTTACTGGACGGACTGAGGAACACCACGAAAAATCTCAGTAATTGGTGGGTGGTTTGGTCGATATTCGACCCCTACACCTCTGGAGGAACAAGCTATAAACGTCCCAGCTTGAGATAACCTGTTCTGTCTGCACACGGGGTCACATCCTGCCCTAGAACACTGCAATATGAAACGTCACAACCTGCAACACGTCAAATCGCAAATATTTGTCAAACGACATTGACAGCTGACAGTATACAGGTGACAGCCAGGAACTTTAATGGCAGTAAATAACTTCCCAGCCGATTTTTCATATTTGAATAATGTCTATTCCTAAAGATACTGCTGCTGTTGCTACTGCTACTACTACTACTACTACTACTACTACTACTACTACTACTGCGCTTTTAGAATAATTTACTTAAGAGCAGACTCTGTATAGGGAGCCTATATTAAATCTGTCGAAAATAACGACAAAAGTTCGCATCGTCGCCATGTTTGTAACTGTTCACTTGTAGTTAACATTTCGCAAATAAAGTGCGGGTATGTCACGATTAATCTGCATACACAGTATTCACTTCCTAGCTCCAGCGATTCATTAGCTAGAGCCACCAATTCGAGAGATAAAAGCAAATTTCTGCACAGTCGGTCATTTCACGAACTAAAAGTAGGTAACAGTGTCGCTACCACCACAAAGTTCGCGCTTTCTCTGTGTTGCAATTACTGAAACTACGAAACCGAAAAATAAAGAGCTGGGTTTCTACTGAGTACATTGCAATGTCGACAGACAGACACACAGACAGACAGACAGACATATAAACAGCATGGCGATCTCAAATGCCTACATTTTTCGTTTTTAGTAAGGCAAAGGGTCTGAAAGTTTACTTGAGATAAAAAGAGTTCGTTTCAAAGTCTAAAACTTATTGCTTATAAAATGTTCTTTTACACTTTGGTTAAAAAACTTCTGTGTAGCTATTTAATTCAGCTCTGCCTTCCAGGCACAACTACTTCGAACCCTAAACAGAGTTGTTTCATGCCTATAAAAGCCACTGAACAACAATGGAGCGCACAACAATGGAAGTCTCCTCGAAAAATTCTGAACCTAACCTCACTAAGATGGTGTGTATACAGACTAGGATGAGGCAAAGTTTATTGTGACGTGTACAAACAGCAGCAATGAACTCTGGGACCCCCCTCCCTATCTATGCCTATCGCATCGCAGCGTGAAAACAAGAGAAGCAAGCCGAGCGAGCTACGATGTGCGCACGCAGCGAAAACAAAAGACGATGGTCGGGCGCGTTCTATTGTTGCGCAAACAAAACAACAATAATCATATATCGCTACCGGTGATCTCGTATACACAGCCCTTGTTACAAGTTTTATTGTTAGGAAATGCGTGTAGGTGTGTCTGCTATACGTATACGTGCAACCAAACCAATTAAATTATCTTCATAGCTGTAACTCCTAACCCATTCCACATGTAGTTACCAGCAGCATTCATTTGTGTACTAATTAAAATTGTTTCTATTCATCTCACACTAAACAAAAGATTTCCAGGCATGTTTAAACAAGAATTATATGGGGAAAAATATCCAGTCGTTGAATAAAATACAAAGTACGTCCGTGCATAAATTAATACGGTTTATTCTCTTATTTTTTAAATATGTTATTTAAGGACCTTATTTAACGACGCTGTCAATTGCTAAGATTATATCGTGTCGGCGATGGATGAATTAATGAGTATGAAGCATTAGTGGAATGACATGAAGACCAATGTACTCGGACAAAAACGTGTCCCAATGTCACTTTGTTTACCACAAATACTACACCGAACGGTATGGGATCAAGCCCGGACTTCTCAGTGAAATGCCGTCGACCACCCGCCTGAATTACGTCACGGCGCCCGTTCTCTTACTGACAAGCCCTGCTGTAATTTCGTTTTATTGATGCAGTATTTAAATAATAAAAATCCGAATAACAACTCTACATTACAATCCAGCTTATGACTTACTATACAGGGCTCATATGCAAGGCAGTAATAGGTTCCAATATTATTCGCATCAGTACTCTGTATTGCTAACAATTATAAATATTTATAAAACAGGCGTTACTACACATTTAAGCACTAACAGCTAATAAGAGGAAAATTTTAATACACATGCATACAGCTCCTCAGTGTTGCCTTATTTGTAATTGCTTAATTACAAACAATTAATAACTAGTTTAAAATTTAATAGCCACCACCAATCACCGCAAAAGCCATAAAATCTACGTTCCCATTCGATTGTCACAAAAACTATCACATATGGACACACGACAATAACACAATGAACATGGAAACGTGCACACTGTTGAAATGTAACACGTTACGTCACATGCATGCCGTACTGTCATTGGACGGACAGACTGTACGTCACGCTGTGTGTCTGTAAAGCTTTCGCGTCAGGCTAATTACCCTGCTCTGAGGGATGAACCGGCCGACTCCATTAGCTGAGTGCTGGCATTTTTAGCCTAAAAGAAAGCTGAATTCATGACGTAATGAATCGATGCAGGTACAGTGAAGTGGCAGGAAGTCTGCAGGTAGCCCGCGGACACATCAAAAAATTTGAACCGTGTTTAGTTACACACATAGGACAATTACTGTTACGACAAATCCCAGAAATAGATGTTTTGATGGAAGCATATATTACGTGTGCATATGCATAGACGTGTCACTTCAACTGTACATTTTGTTAAATTCTGGATTTGTAAGTTCAAAAGTATAAAACTGGACTTCTGGAACAAAACTAGAAAAAGACAGGTAAAGGTAATTTTTGCGTGTGACATCCCATTTTATGTCAGTGTTATCAAAAGGTAAAATCGAGATGACTCAACATATCTGCATTAGACAATACAGTCTATCTCTCTAATTGATCAGCTACACGTTTCGACCTAAATTCGGTCATATTCAGGCCCTTAATATTTAAAAAAACACACTGAGGAAGACAATACATGATTACATCCCTGATTCCAGGCTTCCAATGCGATGTAGATAAGATCTGCGCTCTTCCGAGATATTACACAACGTCGAGTGGTAATTCTTTATCGACGTTTCGGGACAATCTATCGGTCCCAACTTCAAAGGTCAAGCAGCCCCAGTCTTGGATCTACTGACCCTTCAAGACGGAACCGATGGGTTGTCCCGAAACGTCGGTAAAGGATTACCATTCTACGATGCGTAATAACCCAGAAGAGTGCAGATGTTATATAATCATGTTATTAATGTTGCCCCTGTGATCAAATATTACCAGATGAATGCGTATGAGGAGGAGGAGGAGGACTGCAGGCATAAATCAACGCGTTTCTGATCGAGGTACTCCAAATGTATGACTGTGATTAGTTTTACTACAGAGCAAGAGACTGCAAGTGCCAATGCATGGCGATGTGGTTGGGCGTCAGTGTTAGTCTTGACGCTGTGGGAAACAGAACGCTTTGTTGCCGCTCCCAGAAATCGAACTCTCGATTCTTGTGTCAACCAGCTCATAGGAAAGTCTCTGGTCAGTTTAATATTTCTAGAATTATTCCAATAAAACCGATTCTTATGTGGGTGGCAAATGCTGGCGTAAATAAGCAAAAGTAGAAGCGACGTTTCTCAGACGACAAAATAAGGCAGTGTTGTTGACGTTGTAAAAATAGGAGTGGATTTTCTGTTAAATGCAGAAGTGATATCACTGGATTGGAAAATGTTCACGCGTTGTTTTTTGTGGAGTGGGAGGCCATACATATCGGAGTGATGTTACGCGGCTCAGAGCGAGGTGAAATTGTGGAAGTCATGAGTGCTGGTGCACACCTCAGAATTTCAGGTAGGAGTGTCATTTTTTTAAAAAAGCAGAAATTCTACCTGTTCCATGCCAATACATACTTTCACCAACGAATTTCACTGTAAATAATCAAGAAATTTTTCAAACAATTTCATCTATACACAATATTAATACTCCGATCCCAGCGGCCGCGCGGTCTAAGGCGTACGTCTGCTGCCGAGCGCTTGCTGGGATCGTGGGTTCGAATCCCACCGGGGGCATGGATGTTTGTCTCTTGTACAGTGTTTGTGTTGTCAGGTAGAGGTCTCTGCGACGGGCCGATCCCTCGTCCAGAGGAGTCCTACTGAGTGTGTTGTGTGTCTGAGTGTGATCAAATGAAAATAAAAACAACCTCGACACCTGCTGTGAACAAGTAGGTAGAAGAGGGACGGACTGCGAAACGAAACAATATTAATAAACGAAATAAGCACCATTTTCATCGACTAAATTCCCACCTATCTTATTTTCAAAAAAGCATATTCTGTGCTGGCATCAGAATTTTTAACAGTTTACCACGTGGTCTGACAATCCTTAAGAATGAAAAGACAAAAATTTAAAGTAGCCTCAGGAAAATACTTAAAACACACACACGTATCGTTTTATCTTTGGGCGGGTACTTCTAGAAGTTTCGAAGCATTGCTCTTTCTTCATCATCAGAGTCAAGCAGTCCAAAAACTTATTTTTCTTTGACGAATTGACCCTGAAGATAAAAGCACTACGATCCTCCGAAAACAGGGTGACTGCCTTCCCACCAACACGGCGTCACATCCCATAGACTTCGAAAGTGAAAGAAGAGTTTATTACGGATTTGTGACACAAAACACAACACAAAGGAAATACACGACCTGGGAGACCTACGAGATGTGGATAATATTAAAGTAGATCTCAAATAAATAGAATTGGAGCGCATGTGGGCTGAGTTTGCCCAGCTCAGAACAGAAACAACTGGCAAGTTCTTATGAACACGATGCCGATCCCTTAAGCTCCACAAAAGGCGGCGAATTTCTTGACGGGTTGAGGAACTTACAGTTTTTTCCAGAAGGATTCTGTCCCAAAGATTTATGGATGTAATAAATAAGCAATTTCATTATTTTAGTAGCTACATTTTATATTAAGGGATAAGAAGACAGAAAAGAAAGAGTACTTTATCCAGTGCGTAATAAATTTATTAGGACGCATTTCTAGCAAATATGAACTGCAAATTCCAGAAAGCACTGTCGGACAGTTTTTCTGGTACATTAAAAAAATTGAACAACTCAGTATATAATATTGAGTATTCTGTATTGAGTTTGGTAATACAGTGTGATTTTAAACAATTACCAATTTTATCTCCGAGTCTGCATGTGTCAATGACGCATATTTTAGTTTCAGTACGTTACGAAAATGAACGAGAATTATTTGAGGGACATGTGTCGTTTTAGCACTAAAGACCTGATATGAAGATGGATGTAAGTTCGTAAATCCCCACAAGCCTGATGCCAGCCAACCGGCCAAGAACAGGGGAAAACAAAAATACTAACAGAAGCAGCTGGGATTTTTGCCAGAACAAAAATAAACGAGTTTCTTCTCCATCTGAGAACTACAAAAATAAAAATATGTAAATATACAGACAACGTACAGGGGTTATTTAATTTGTACGTATATTTCACCAATTCCTCCCTCCAACCCTTTTAAAGTAACGTAATGGGCTCTGCTTTTCCGAGATTCTGCAAGTATTTCCAGCGCCAGCTTGTATCAGCCGTATGTGAGACGCGGGCACTGCCCCTGTTCTCAAGTGGCCTCTATCAAAACTGCTCCCCACCGTCCCTCAACTGGCACTTCTATCGTATCCACTTTTTTTAACTCCGCTTCTTATAAAGAAACTGTTGCATCTGGAAAATAAATCTTAAACTCGGAACCGGTAAGTGCAGAACATGTCATAGGGCGTATGGAGACTGTGAAGAGAAGGAGCCTTACATTCCATTAACACTTTAAAGTCGAAGCGTATCTGTTTTATATAAGGACTCCATGCGTACCGCGCTGTAAACACTGTCCACTTCGGTTATAAAAACCAATATCTTAATGTTTTACAAGGCAAGAGTTGCTGTTTGTTCTGAGATCCGTACAAAACACATAAACGCAATGTGGGCACCACGTAGAATTTTTTAGTGTTAAACCTGGTGGTACGTAAAGTTACCGCTAGGCTTTAAAAGGTCAAGTTTCCGTGAATCTGATGTATGTTTTTGCGCTTCATTTCGGACGCTGTCAGTAAATAGGTCCACACAGCAGTAAACAGGACTACACAGACTGAACTGCCACGATGACTGAAGAATGTGATGACTGACGCCTGATGGCTGACAAACTTTGAAACGGAATGTTCGTGACATAACAGGTGTCTTACATATACATTTGTCTGGGCGGCCTAAGTAAAGCCACGATAAATAACCAGTCACAATACTCGACGATCCGGTCGACACTAAAACTCAATGGATGAACCCACACATGCAGGCAACGTGGCTTCCTTTCTCTGTCACAGTAAACATTATTGGAAAGACAGCAGGCAGACTAGCGGTAATGTCTTTAGTTCTGAGCCCTGCTTTGCTGGATACACAGCGCTCGAGTTAAATTAAACTTTCTAAAACGTTAGAACAACAAACCCAATCGTCTGAACTTTTTTCCTACCAATCTCCTATCGCCTTCTATTTTGGAAATCCACTGTCTAAATATGCATCCCCATCCTCCATACCATTTCTGTGAGAACTTTCCCTTATCCCCTTTCCAAACCTTCTACCGACGCAAAAAACAATCACTGACTGGCAATTCTCTGCTATACCTCTTTTCTTCCATGTAGAAAGAGAAAAAAGTGTACAAAAATACTTGAACCACAATCCCTGGTATAATAATTTGTCTCCGCCAGGGCTAACTCTATAAATCCTCACGTTTTAGTTAAAAAAAAAAAAGACGCGAAGAAACACAAAATATCTGAAAGCACCCTCCCAAACAAACTTAACGAAGCTCGGCATATCCTGACGTCGTTTATCTCCCCAGCTCGCTTCCCTGAACCACACAAAACACCCACAAATCCTCACAGCTTCCTTGGTCGATATAAAAATAGAGAGACTCAATACACATTATCCCACGCCCGACATAACGTCTGTGATCCATAGCCCACACCAGTGGTGCAGATGTGCACACAACACCCACACAGCACCTCACAAGGCGGGGTGCCTACGTAGAGCATGGGTCAACGTAATGTCGTGCTTATAGCGAGACTCCAGGCGGTAGCCACTCCCTGCAGGATTTGTGGCGGACAAAGTGGCCGTTAGAAAGGATTTCCTACGAGCATTTGAGGCTTACCCTACTCCATAATCATTCACGTACGGACTGGTGGATGGGACACGAGGTGGCGCAGTTTGTTGAGGCACTGCGCTACAAACCGGAAGGTCGCGGGTTCGATTTCCGATGGTGTCATAATCCTTTCGGCCACACTATGGCCCCGTGGTCGACTCGGCCTCTAACATAAATGAGTACCAGGAATATTTTCTGGAGGGTAAAGGCGGCCGGTGCGTATGGGTGACAACCTTACCATCTTCCTGTGCCGACTGCCTTCAAATTCTGGGAGCCTCAACCTCCTGGAACCCTCAGGGCCTGTCCAGGGGTTGCTTTACCTTGGCTTTTACCACCTGCTGGACGGAAAATGGGCCCATTTCAGGTCAGTGTTTCACGGTGGCACAGATTCAGCCTACTGTGTAATCACCACTATTCACATTACGGACAGGACATGCATATCTCCGCGCATTCTTCAGCTCGACACTCTACAGAAATAAGTATTCGGCTTCATGCTCCGGCCGCTTTGCTCTCTGGAAAAGAATCCCTGGTACACAACGCATACGAGGCTGGCCGCGCCCCCCACTCAGTCTAGGCGGTGGAAGAAAATAAAAGTCCACCCCCCCCCATTTTGGGAACCGAATCTTTGGACGTCCAGCCCGTAACCTGCCTCAATACCGACTGAGCTATCCCGGCCCACAAAGTACCAGACTCCGTAAGAAACTGAATTCTTCCGAGGCTTTGTAAAAAAAACTGAAATTAGCACATTAAGATTTACTGACACAATTGAAGGAAAAGATCGGATAAGAATTCTATCCGCATCTATGACCTGCGGCAACACACGTAATTAACACATCAACCAAATTCTGCACTTAAAAAATACATTCCAAAACAAGTATAAAACTCCTACATGTTTCGGCACCGGAGTGCCATCGTCAGGGAATTTTTTATAGAACAAACGAGTAACAAGGTCAACAGCTAATCTAGGTATTGTGTCTCCCTTCTTAAGACGATTAAAATATTATAATTGTAAAATATACGAATGTAATAATCACAAAATTACAGCGCTGCGATATTAAAAGTGGGCCGTTCCAAGTTTAAGTTTCCAGTTGTTTACACTCTCTATGAAGCGTCTATACAAAAATCTGTCTCGATCTTATGCGATCCGAAGTGATGTCGTCTTGTAAATATCATCGTTAGGAACTTTATATAACTGAGTATATATTAACATTATACAGAAATTTGAATCTCTGTTGTGTAATGGAGAGGGTACTTGCAGGAGTTTTATACTTGTCTCTCAATATATTTCTTTGAGTGCATAAGTTGGTTCATATATTAATTACAAGAATTTTCACGGTACGAATAACATCAAATCAACACACGTACTTAACACATCGCTTTAACAACGTAGCTACTGTACACTGTGGCAACAGGAGGTAAACCTACCTTCACATCTATGCGTGCCGTCTGCCAAGATCTACCGCAGCAAACAGGAATAAGAAGGAGAATGTACGGTATTCCAAATCGTTCTACGAGATGACGAACAAATTAGAGTAACTTACAGACTCTTTATGCACTAAAGCCACTCTTGTACCAAAGTGCCCATATATCTGTCAGCTGTGCATTGGGAATGATGACAAATGATCTGACAGTCATTTGGAACGAACTGCACCTTGAGAAGCTATGCAACTGTTCCCTCTGCTCTAATTGCACCACTTAAAATTCTTCACTCTTGGGATGTAGGAGAAGAACTGTTTGTTTTTTAAAAATAACGTGACGCTGAACTTAAAAAAAAGAAGAAAATGTCTCAGTGCAGAAGAACAGATGCTAGAAGTGAAATCTTGAAAGTGAGTGATGGGGAAAAAAAACGGAATTACTTTGCTTGAAGGAACTAATTTATTACGTACAGCAGAGAACCACTCAACCGGGAAAGATGGTACCCGCTTGTGAATTTCACATAAGGTGCCCATTATCTCCCCAGTAAATGGGAAGTCACGCGTGTATTTTAAAAGGAAATGATACAAAATACACCTGTTAAGTTTGCTGTGTCAGTGTGTCAATCCGCCTGTCCATATCGCCCCTATTTTGTAAAAAGGGGACAACCCACAAAACCTCAGTCTTACAGGAGAAGCAAAGAAACACGTTTTCAAAAATCTTTCCTCTTTATTGAAAGCGATATATTTGAGCCACAAAACTGATATCACCATCATCATCATCACCACCACCACCACCACCACCACCACCACCATCATCATCATCATCATCATCATCATTTTGACGGCTGAAACAGTAAGGTAAAGGTTCACCCTATAACAGGCCCTTAGGGCCCCAGAGGGGGAGTAGAGGTATAGTTATACCCGTTCGTGAGCCTCGGCACGAGGAGGGGATGGGGTGGGTAGCCCCACGCCCCGGCCGCTTTACCCCCGGGAAAGAGACCCGGTACCCATTGTACAGGAGGCTGGGTGGGCCCCAGGGCCGGTCTGGACGGCTGCGGAAAATCTCGCCCCCACCGGGTTTCGATCCCCGGACCGTCCAGCCCGTAGCGAGTCGCTATACCGACTGAGCTATCGCGGCCCACGGCTCAAATAGTTTATTTGCAATAAAGAAAAACGTTTCTTTAAAATCTACATTTTTTTTTGTTTTTCCTGTAAAATTAATTTTTTGCAGGTTCTCCCCTTCTTACAAAAAAAGGGGCGCTATGTAACAACTAGAACACCGCTGGAAAAATTTCCATGAAATTGTATACAATACGGTTTTATTCACCTTGCTATTTCTGGACTAAAATCTGCACCGAATTGAAGGACATTTTACAATAAAAACCAACTCTAAAGTTTTCTTCACGATTCTCGCCAAGTACTTATCACAGAAAATTTGGGCTTAACATAACAGATTGATTAACACGTAATTAGCTAACCAAATAACTAACTAATCAAATAAATGAATAAGTGCAAAGAGCAGAGTCTTTCCTGAAATCCTAAGAGATCCTAAGCTAGAAGACATTTCCCTCATTTTACAGAATACGACAGCAAGCCACTACTACATATCCTTTGCCAGCTCAATCCAATTCACGCCATCTCAAACGATTTCTTTAGGATGGTTCTCTCGTCTACTCCTAGACATGCAAAGTGGTTTCTTTACCTCAGTTTTCCCAACCAAAATCCAGCATACAGTTCTCCTAAACCCACACGTGCCACACACCCAGCCCATCTCATTGTCCGTGACTTGATGATCCGTAGAAGGTTTGGTGACGAGTAGAAATCATGACGCTTTAGCATATGCAGTCTTCTCCAGCCTCGTTTTTCTAAGGCACACGTATCTTCCTCAGTATTCTATTCTCGAACACGTGTACGATGTAACAGTTTAGTTGGCTTGTTTGTTTGCGTAGAGAAAATACTAAAAAATGGACAATGTTCAATTTTCATCAATTATTTAAACGGACAGGATATAAGGACACAGGGACAGTAATTATGCCTCCAAAATAACGACAAAGACGACGCTCTGTATACGTCCTTTCAAAATGTAATGAGGATGACGCGTGGAGAACTGAATTTTAGTAAATATGGTTGGTAGAATCACACTGAGGGAGGAACAGATAGTGAGGGTGTTCGAGAATAGGGTGCTGAGGAGGATATTTGGGCCTAAGAGGGACGAGGCGACAGGGGAATGGAGAAGACTACATAACAAGGAACTTGATGACCTGTACTCATCACCCAATATTATTCGTGTAATCAAATCGAGAATAATGAGATAGGCGAGGCATGTAGCACGTATGGGGAAAAGAGAGGTGCACACCGGATTTTGGTGGGGAGACCTGAGGGAAGGCGACCACTTGGGAGACCCAGACATAGATGGATCATATTAAAATGGACCTTCAAGACGTGGGATGCGGGCATGGACTGGATTGAGTGGGCTCAGATAGGGACAGGTGGCAGGCTCTTGTGAATGCGGTAATGAACCCCCGGGTTCCATAAAATGCAGGGAATTTCTTAACTAGCTGGGATACTGTTAGCTTCTCAAAAAAGGCCTCTGCTCCATGGAGTTAGTTAGTTAGTTAGTTAGTTAGTTAGTTAGTTAGTTAGTTAGTTAGTTAGTTAGTTAGTTAGTTAGTTAGTTATGGTTGGTAGAATGAGAATCTGCTCATTAAGTGCTTTTTTGTAAATATAAACACTGCACCTTGGAGAAAACATGGCGTTAGCCGACGCTACCTTAGTGCAATTTGACTCAGCTATTAAATACGATTTTTTCATAATTACAACACACAATTTTTTTTCACACAAAATTTGAAGAGAGAAACAACACACAAACTTCATGTTCAATACACAATGTTCCTAAGTCTTCAGAATTATTTACCTCATTAATACTGCTACCGTATTAACTGCAGTCCACAGTATCAACTATCGACAATATCCGAAACGCGAAGTTCGCTGCCAGCATTTTAAAAACACACACGCCTTTTTATACCACTCGCTACCAGCTGTTCCTTATCACATCTGTCTCATTTCAAACGGGTGTCTATAATTACGAACGCGGCGACCCAAAACACTTGATACCTCTTGACCTTTAACCCTTTCACAAACACTGCTGTACGGTACCACACGCTTTGCATAAATAAATGTCTGTATTTTTCCAGCCGAGCGTGTTTATGGGTTTCATATGGTTCTCGCAACAAAGAGCAGTTGCTTCCCTAAACAGCAGCGAGTGGGTGGTCTTCGTAACGAGGATGCACAGTGTTTCCTATGAAGTAGGACGTAGACATTTAATACTACTCAGACCGACTACGTGCTAGGCTGTGCCATGGCTCAGACAGTTAATCGCCGGCCTGTCACAGCAGAGACCCGAGTTCGATCCCGGATCAGTTCATGTGGGATTTGAGGTGGACAAAATGGCACTGGGACAGGTTTTCCCCGAGCAATTCGATTTTCCCCTATCAATTTCATGCAGTTAATCGCCGGCCTGTCACAGCAGAGACCCGAGTTCGATCCCGGATCAGTTCATGTGGGATATGAGGTGGACAAAATGGCACTGGGACAGGTTTTCCCCGAGTAATTCGATTTTCCCCTATCAATTTCATTCCACCTGTGCTCCGATACACGGAAAAACGAAAAAAAGGAAAAAGAACTACTCTTCATCACAGGTCTGCATAATTAGCCTCAAGGTTGCGGCTCGTCCGTAGCGTCTGCTGGGAGGACCTTCACCACAAAAGAAAAACTCCGTGCTTCTGTACCGACCATACAAACACTTGGCTAGCATAAAGCCAACTTGCTTTACTATCCAGTCGTTTATGTCCCTAAAACGTTCAGAGATCTGCGCATGTGCAACAGAATACTGGGCTAGACGACAGTTTCTTCAGTAATGTACTTAACGTTGTACACACTGCCAACTACAGAGCATTAATCATACCAAGAAATATAGATCATCCACAGGTGCAGTGTGGAAAAAGAAGGTACATAATTAAAAATAACAGTGATAAATTTCGCAAGGTCTGGCACTTTGCCTCGATACACGTCCAATGTAGGCACACAACGGCTTCCTTGTCTTCGACAATAACCAGTTTAAATCTTACGCAAACATGTATGACCACATATATGGTAAAGGTAAAGGTTCACCCTATAAAAGGCCCTGAGGGCCCAAGAGGGGGGTAGAAGTATAGCTCTACCCGTTCGTGAGCCTCGGCACGAGGAGGGATGGAGTCGCTAGCCCCACGCCCCGGCCGCTTTACCCCCGGGGAAAGAGACCCGGTACCCATTGTACAGGACGCTGGGTGGGCCCCAGGGCCGATCTGGACGGCTGCGGAAAATCTCGCCCCAACCGGGATTCGATCCCCGGACCGTCCATCCCGTAGCGAGTCGCTATACCGACTGAGCTATCGCGGCCCACTGACCACATATATATTTCTTAGTTCTATAGTAGGTGCAGCGTTAACAGTACATTTCGCTGGCTTACTGGGTTTTATTTTCAATGGAGCCATTCCCACAAAGCTAGATTTCGCGTTTCTATTACCTCAAACTCTCCTGTAATATAGTCAACTTTCTTGCAAAATATGTGTGTGAAACTAATTCATAAGCACCCGTTTGGTCCAAGCTTTTGAATGTACTTTAATACGTCAAATCATTCAACAACTCGTCATCATGTCAACACCGTGCATGATTCCCGTAACACAGTTATTATTTCCGTACCATAAACCGGCTGGTCCAATTACTTTCATAAGAAGGACGAACGGGGAAATTATGGGAATCTTTAATCTTTTCTTTCCCCTGCTATAAATACAGTGTCTTTATCAAGCCTCATAATTGCCTATTTTTCTTATCTTCCCCTTGTTATTCGTCAACACTATCATAATCTTTTTCTTCTTGTTCGCCATTTCAACACTTGAGGCGTTTAAAGTACGAAAAAAGGGTGACACTGCGGATGTCACAGCAGCCTGCACGGACGGTGAAATGTATCTACAAAAAACTGTGAACGAGTTTCATGTATTTACATTTCTACACATACGGCTACATTATAAAACGGAAATGAACAAATTGGAAGCCCCTGGAAATAAATAAGATGACAATATTAAAATGTATTTTAGAGAGACGGGTAATTACATTATGTTGGAAAATACATGGACCTACAGAACAGAACAACGAATGAACTGCCTCATTAATTGATCAATGCCTTCTAAGGACACTACCACTCAATAGCTTTGTAACAAAAAACATGAACACGGCATTTATAATACTCCCTTCCTCTTCTCTTTATTCCTCCCGCACACGTTGCGGTTGTCTGTTCTAGCAAAGCCTTTTCAATCTTCTCGTTTTCTTTAAAAGAGTTTCGTTATGCAATACATGCCTTTCAGTTCTCCAGTTGGTAGGTTTGTATCCTTCAATTTACCTCCTGTATTTTCCCTATAATTTTTCGATCTATTGTCATTCTCCTATTTCTTCTTCCTTCCATACCTTCAATTTAAAACAATTCTCTTACATAATTTCTTCTTCTCGCTTCTCCATTTCCTACCTTTATCTCCTTCTCTTCTTTCTGCCTTACTCACTTCCCATCTGTTGCATTCCCCTCACTTCCGTCCTGCCTGTCCTTGAAGTTATAACAACTCACATACAGATGGTTAACGTCATCTGTCGCATCCTACAAACAGTTCTAAAATCGAGTGTTATAATATACCTTATACGTATTAGTTCGAGTTTTTCTCGCATCGTAGGAACAGCGCTTTATTCCAAAGTCACAGAAGTAGTTTATAATAGATTAATTGCTGCGTGGACGGAAATAGATGTTATTCTAACAAACTTTACGTGAGGAAAAGTTTAGCCTGGTAGTTAGTACCACATTTGTAACGAATGCCGGACTTCTAAGAATAGCAGAGCGTCAGTTTAAAAACAACTGCACCCGTTTTTGTATTCGCACGAGAAACTACGGTCACGTAACCATCAATCACACACGACTTCCCTATAAACAACGGGAAGTGAATGTGTTTTAGAGAATAAACACTGTACATTAAGGAAATACATACTTCACTGTGTTCACATGCCTTCTTGTCGTTACTGTTCTCCAGGACTGAATTATTTGCCTGCAAGTTTTATACTGCTCATCTCCGTGCATTAAAATCAATTTGAGAAATGGAAACAAACTAAATGCACAATTTTGTACTACTTTGTTGTGCTTTATTCACTATTTTCCCCCTAAAATGTTTGTGCGAGCTGCCATCTTCAGGGAAGATACACCGCTTTATTATATAAAACACAAGACTCAAATGTGCTGTCCGTGGTGTCATTAAAATCTTCATAAAAAGTTAAAATCCTCTAAAATTCGTAGGTTATTTCTGTGTTCTTACATGAGTTGTTGGTGTTCTGTCCTGGTTAGGAATTATGTGACTTTTTGAATCTGTCATGGATGAAAAACATCACCTTAAATGTAACATTTATGAAACAGACTTCCCTGGGATCAAGGCAGACGATAGTTGTACTCACGGAGTTAGCTGTGCTGGCCGTGTGTGTGTCCCGAGACACACACACGGCCAGCACAGCTAACTCCATTCAAAAAGCCACGTAATTCCTAACCAGGACAACACACAGGCCAGAATCACTTACAGACGTCAACAGCTGACTATCTAATCAGGACATTTGCAGAGTTTAATAAACCCGATGCTTCATTTTCGTATTCACAAAGGTACTAATATGAGTTCACATCTTGAAGTACGTAAACCCGCTCCACACAGTCCCATTTTATTCTTTTAACCCTTCAGAGACCAAAGGTAATCTGTTTTATATAAAAGGACTCGGTGCGTACCGCGCTGTAAACACTGTCCACCTCGGTTGTAAAAACGAATCTCTTAATATTTTATAAGGCAAAATTTGTTGTTTCTTCTGAGATCCGTACAAAACACATAAACACAATGTGGGCACCACGTAGAATGCTACCGCTAGGCCTTAAAAGGTTAAGACCCGTCTTAAATATTATCCTCCCATCTACGCCTTAATTTTCGAAGATCTTTTCCCCCTTCAGCATTTCCCACCAAAAATTTTATACACATTTCTCTTCTTTTCCATGGGTTCCACGTGCATTGCACGTGCCATACTCCTGACTGTGATCATACTAATATTAATTGGCGACTGTTAAAGTCATGAAGCCCCACCTTATAAAGTCCCTCAACGGACATAATGTACACACGTTTGTCTGTGGACAGTGCAGCCACCTGCCACCTCACAGCACTCACACCCACAGTACAAATAGTTTTACCATATACTCTGGGCAAACGTTCGTGAATCCAATTCAGCTCATCACCTTCAGCAACCAAACATTCTATCAGTGTCAGTTGTTCAACCGCACCGTCAGTGTCCGCCATTTTAGAACCAACTATGATGCTGCCATCTGTCGAGCAAAACATTTGCGACTAATCGAAAATGACTGCGATTGTTGAAGGACTTCAGTGATATAGCGGTTTTATTCACATAAAAGAATGCAAAGAGATAAAAAAAATAGTATTCATTACTTTCTGGCTGCCCCGTGTAGGCACAAATAGAAACTAAAATTCTCACCATTCAGTTTCAAGCTGCTTTATACAACTTCATGAATAATACAACAGAATGTTACAGCAGAATTCCAGCTACTTTCATCAAATACCAGACAAATACATAAACACGCTCAATTGACAGAGAAAAGGGGTCATGTAAACCTGTAATTGTAAATTCCAAAGCCTAATGTCACGCAAGAATCCACAGTACAACATACTCCCCGTCATCGTACACGCGTGACATCGTTTTGTGTTAAGTGCATATGGTTCGCCGTGCAGGCTGTTTGCAGCGAAATTTGCAGCGCCTGTAGATACCATGCCACAACATGCCAGCTTCATAAAACATGCATGTTGCATATCGACTGACATAGCTACCGCAACCACTGTTACTAAATCACATTAAACTCACCGGGTTGCAGAGTTCCTTGTAGCGATGACGCACGTATCTTTAATGATTGTCACAAAACGAGGGCGTTAGCTCAAATGGTAAGTCTTTTGTGACTTGCACTCGGTAGGCTTTCGGTTCGATTCCAAGCCGGGAGGACGTATACATTGGTTGAAATATTTTGTGATTTTTGTAAGTTCCTCGCGATAAATACGAGGAAATTACTTTAAACTCAGCCACAACCGCTTCTTTCTATCTAATTCCCCCTAATTATTAATTAACGCCCATTTTTCGCCCTCTACTTTCCAAATTGCCGATCCCAGAAGCCGCGTGGTCTAAGGTGTGGGTGGTCTACGGCTGTTCGCTTCCTGGGATTTCGGGTTCGAATCCCGCCGGGGGCATGGATGTCTGTTTCTTGTGAGTGTTTGTGTGTTGTCAGGTAGAGGTCTCTGCGTCGGGCTGATCATTCGTCCAGAGCAGTCCTACCGACTGTGGTGTGTGTCTGAATGTGATCGTGAAGCTTCGATAACGAGGAGGCCCTGATTCACTACGGGCTGCTGCGCCATAAAATATAATTCTAAATTACTAATATCTTACACAAACTACAGGCATACTGAAGTGTGTTTGCCGGGACTTGCATGTTACGTAAGGTCATTGCTAGGAGTCCGTGGCGCCAGGGTGTAGCTATCACGGCTGTGTTGTGTCAGTCATTTTCGGTTCAGCCATTGACCTGTGCCTCTAATTTGACCGTTCAACGCCGACCTCGGTGTACTGTACGGACCTGTAATACACCTGCTGTCGGCCTCAGCGCACTTTATGTTCGCAAACGCATTTACCTTTGCTATAAACTGAAATTCTGTACTTTCTGAGCAGCAGTTGGAATTTAAACCCCAGCATCAATGAAGGGCCCAAGGACGTCGTGAATCACGAGACGTTTGTTTGCTTCTTCTGTGACATGGCCGCCAGATTTTGTCTCAGCGCTGGAAACCGATAAGAGTCGCTCGGTACAAGATCTGGCCTGCATGCTGCATGTCCCAAAATTCTCCAATTACGAACTTCTGCACCACGCAGGCTTATTGTGTGAAGGCAGTTACTGTTCGATCTTCATCGATATCCCAAAGAAGACTGACTGACTGACTGACTGACTGACTGACTAACTAACTAACTAACTAAGTAACTCCATGGAGCAGAGGCCTTCTTGAGAAGCTAAGAGTTTCTCAGCTAGTCAAGAAATTCCCCGCATTTTATGGAACCCGGAGGTTCATTACCGCATTCACAAGAGCCCGCCACCTGTCCCTATCCTGAGCCAGCTCAATCCAGTCCATGCCCACCCATCCCACTTATTGAAGATCCATTTTAATATTGTCCTCCCATCTACGCCTGGGTCTCCCAAGTGGTCACCTTCCTTCAGGTCTCCCCACCAAAATCCTGTATGCACCTCTCTTTTCCCCCATATGTGCTACATGCCCCGCCCATCTCATTCTTCTGGATTTGATTACCCGTCCAATATTTGGTGATGGGTACACGTCATTAAGTATCCCAGAGCAGACTTCCCTGTTTAAATGTAACCAACATTTGCCAGCGATTCTTTGCCATCACAGTAGCAATAACATTACGAAGATGAGTGGGGAACACTGTTGGAATGATTCTGACCAGCAAAAGATGTAAACGTAAATTTCAGCCTAGCACAGGCCATGAAGGCCCAGAGGCGGAGTAGGGGTATAGTTCTATTCTTTCTTTAACCTGAGCAGTAGATGCGGGTGGGTGGTAAACGTCACGCCTCGGCCACTTTACCCCCGGGAAGTGACCCGGTACCCATTGTAGAGAAGCCTGGGCGGGCCCCAGGGCCGGTGCGGACGGATGCGGAAAACCTCGCCCTCACCGGGATTCGATACTGACGACAGAAAGCCGAAGTACTCGGAGAAAAATCTTTCCCAGTGCCACCTTGTCAAACAGAAACCTCACAAGCATTGGCTTCATAAAGAATCTTCACCTGCGCGGTGACAGGACGCCTGCTAACGGCCTCAGCCATGGTGCAGCCTTGTGGCCGACTTTCGTTTCGTGCACCAGAGTTTATACGGTCCGTGTCAGTTACAAGGACCAAGCGACTGTTCTTGGTCAGGGAAACGTCCGCTGCTTATTTTGAGAATCTTACAAAAGACAAAAATATGTGCACACAGAGTGGACAGGGCTTATTAAATGTTACGACACGTGGTACACACAGTTACCACCGAGATTTACTCGTAAATGGCTAGCTAAACATGCAAAATCTGGAGAATAATTAATATTTCAAAAGGATCATATTTACACTACAAGAATACAACATTTCACAGTTTTTGTTTATTAACCCTTTCAGAACGAAACGTGTCTGTTTTATATAAGGACTCAGTGCTTACCGCGCTGTAAACACTCTCCACGTCGATTATAAAAACCAATCTCTTAATGTTTTATAAGGCAAAAGTTGCTGTTTGTTCTGAGATCCGTACAAAACACATAAACGCAATGTGGGCACCACGTAGAATTTTTTAATGTTAAACCTGGTGGTACGTAAAGTTACCGCTAGGCTTTAAAAGGTTAAAATGCTGGACAGATGTTCTGCTACCTAATAGTGCTTTCCCTTCCGTATGACAATCTGTGGGGAAATATACATTAATAGAGAAATGGGAGGAAATAAGAGTAGAAATAAGAGTGTAGGAAACAAGGTAATGGAAGACGAAGAAGAAAATTGGAATTGGTTACCCACCTGAATGAGAAGTGACACTCCGAGAATTATGCGACCCCCACTCTTTCTAAGCCCAGTCCCACGATGCCTGCACTGAATGTACATGAACACACGGCCACGCAAAGCAGCACTGCATGTTCGCTGTGCCCCACACTTATGTGGGTATCCATATCATACCCAGTAAGTATCTAAGAATAATGCTCCAGCGACCCTCTTCCCGTGCTGCTTGGCTCCATTATAAAGAAAACATGATCCTTTGACACATCAGGAACGCTTCAACCCCTGTGTCACAGTGTAATATCCGAGAAAGGACCAAATCCTAAGCCGTACCGCTGTGAAAACCTCAAATCTTACATTATTGAAACTTAATTTCCGTTGCTCAGCGTTGTAGTTCATGTTTGCCTGCTAAAGGCTGATATCAGTATGTTTTCAAGGGAAATTTTTCGAAAAATTTTTCTGTAAGGCTACGCTACGCGCTTTCGTAAAAGAACAAACAAAAGTACTATTAGCGTCGTTACGTCCTGCTTCCGTCTGCATGTATCAGGCCGAGTGTCACCGGACGGACTGTACGTGAAATTTCATCATTTGGGACTTCTTATTAAAATCTGTCAACATATTCCGACTTTGGTTAAAATCAGACCAAATAACAAGAGACACCCTGCACGGAAGTCTACGTAAGTTTACGATCTGTCACTATTATTGGTCCTCATCACTGAGACACACTGTGTTCTCTGTCACGTAAAGCTGAGGCTGAAGAAACAAATGAGCATCCAACATCAACCACGACCGTTTCTAAAAGCCGAGTACATCAGAGTTTAAGAGACATCGATTGTAAATCTTCCAGCTTTCGATATCTCCATTTTGGTCGACTGTAGATCTGCTGCTAATACATGAAAATATATTGAGAATAATGTAATTTTCAGGGAAATATTCACGAATGTAATATGTGTTGAGAACAGCAGAACGAAAGCACCGGATTGTCACGCTCTGCGGGTAATTCTTAAACTGTTTAATTATATTCAATTTTCTTCTGTTAACGTGTGCAACAATATACGGTACGTTTATTCTGGGACATGCTGTATGTAACTGCATAATGGCTGATTTTCAACTTCATGCACGTTAGCAAATGGTTTTGTATATACACAGAAGGCGGAGCAGCATACAACAGTAAAAGTTACCCTTCGATCGGCGTTACAGTTCTGATCTCTGCCGAGAAAAACGTGCTGGGGCACACCCATATGCCAGGAAATGTCAACAAACACGCTGGATAAAACTGAGATGCATAATCTGTTTAACACATTTCGGCGCACCCTCATTCCGAAAGACAACGGACCCACAATCCCGAATCTGGAATCAGGAAAGGGACATCGGAGTTATTTGAAGCCGCTGGAATGTATGGCATGTTTACAGATCAGGGCCCAGGGACCGAAAGCACGTGACATCCAGAAATGAGGACAAAGTTACACAGAAAATAATTATAAAAGTAGGAAAAATTCCTTTGGCATCTGTCCTTAAAATAAACCCTTTTTAGGGCCACTTGTTTCCTTTCATTCGTTCGTCGTTACTGTCTCAGTTTTCCCGTCAATTTTTCCTTACGGTTTACTCTTACACCCCGACTATGGAGAGATTTGGTAAGGCATTGTACTGCAGAAGGGTGTAATGCTTTTGTGCTGTATGTAATGACGACACAATAATTACTTCCACTAAACATTACGCAGGCCTGTATGCAATCTTCAGGGGTCCCGAATCACCTAAGCATGGTTTCTCAAACTATGCTACGCGTGCTATCACTGGTACACTAACATGTGGGATTTGTGTTGGACAAAGTGGCACTGGGACAGGTTTTTCCCCGAGTTCTTCGGTTTTCCCCTGTCAATTTCATTCCATCGGTGCTCCATTACTAGGAAAAGGACAAAAAATAATCATCATCGTCATCTTCATCACAGGGTTGCACAATAAGCCTCTAGGCTGCAGTGCGTCCGTAGCGCCTGCTGCGGGGCCCTTCACCACAAAAAACCACTGTCTACTGGTAAGAGACCTTAAAAAAGAAAATCGAAATATAAAAGATACATTTTTAAAAAATAAATATATACACACATTTGCTAACACGCAGCACTGCTGGCAACATTACATCTCCGCTGTCACCCAGTCCTGCCAACTTCAGGTCTCTTTCCGTGATTTGAGGCTTCCGTCGCGATGTTGGTGAGATCTGCGGTCTTCTGCGATGTTACGCAGCGCGGACTGCTAATTCTTTACCGACGTTTCGGGACAACCTATCGGTCCCATCTTCAAGGGTCAAGAATCCCAAGTCCTTCCTGGACTTCTTTACCCTTGAAATTGGGGCCGATAGGTTGTCACGAAACGTCGTTGAAGAATTACCATTCGACGCTGCGTAACATCGCAGAAGAGCACAAATCTGTTCAGGATTTTTGTTTAAATATAAAAAAATGTTCGTGGTAAATTAAAATTGTTAAAGTTAATTTAGTTGTACACCAGCGACAAAATCTGAGAATACCCAATCTAAAGCAAACGGTTAGTCTAAATTATATTTAAAGGTCAATTTTTCACCTCACAGAAAACACTGCTCCATTACCAAAAAAACATTTACTTGTCCGTAAGGAAAAATTGCTGTTTATTCTGACAAACATTCGAAGCACATAGATACACTGTGTGCATAAAATCACAGCTGTTTAATGTTAAAGCATGCGACACCTGCAATATGCATTGCACAATAACGGGACGAACGTTCATCTCTTTGGAAAGTCAAAGAGTTGACAATCTTACGCGAGATATTAGTACTAGATTTAGTCGGAATGGAAAGGAAATGGGTATGTACCAAACGTAAAAAGAAAATATTCATGTGTCAAAAGGGCAGTATGGCGGCCGGGAGGGTGGATGGGGGGTGGGGGGGGGCTCGAGAGAAAATCTATAAGCAATAAACGTCAAGTGCAAACTCGTTTATATACGGTTGAGTTTGTATTGAAGACCATGAGACCCAGTTTGACAAATATACAAACAGCAGGCTGTTGCCCTGTAGTTTATTTGATCACTTGCCGACCAACTGGATATAAAATGTACAGTCCACTCTTCTAATGTGAAGACAGAAACATTATATTCATCCGAAACGTTAGAGAAGAACGTCTTAAATTGGAACATAAAGAAATATTAAATTGCATAATATCGCGAAAAATTTTGGAGACTATAAATTTAGACAACACAAGTCACGAATCGCCGATCCCAGTGGTCGCGCGGCCTAAGGCGTGGGTCTGCGGCCAAGCGCTTGTTGGGATCGTGGGTTCGATTCCCACCAGGGGCATGGATGTTTGTCTTGTACAGTGTTTGTTTTGTCAGGTAGAGGTCTCTGCGACGGGCCGATCCCTCGTCCAGAGGAGTCCTACCATGGATGTTTGTCTCTTGTACAGTGTTTGTGTTGCCGGGTAGAGGTCTCTGCGACGGGCCGATCCCTCGTCCAGAGGAGTCCTACCGACTGTGGTGTGTGTTTGAGTGTGATCAAGTGAAAATAAACAACCTCGACACCTGCTGTGAGTAGGTAGAAGAGGGAAGGATTGCGAAACGAAAAAAAAAAGTCACGAATCTAAATTTGAACGCGGGTCAAATGATAACAATAAGCGAATGATCCGTCAGGCACAGAAATCGTGACTCTCTGTAGCCTGTCTGGGAAGGTTGTTACGAAAGCACATTAGCAGTTCGGAACTATCGTAAGTGCTTCACAAGTGTCAACGTACCTTGGATCCATTTCATACACAGACCGTCCCGTACAACCCTGAAAAATCTCTGCCTTCCGCCGCGATGCTGGTGAAATCTGAGCTCTTCTGGGGTATTACGCAGCGCCGAGTGGTCGTCCTAGCATCTGACGCTGCGTAATACCACAGAAGAGCGCATATCTAAACTCTAAATGAGCCTAAAATTTCGGCTTCGAAAACAAACTGATTTTATATAATCCTTCCTGTCAATGGAATATCTAAAGTTTGTTTTGATGAAGTAAGTCGGTACAGTTGTATTTATAAGGCACCGTAACATCCGGCTGGCAGAATATCAATCCTTTAAAGACGAAGTGTGTCTGTTTTACATAAGGACTCAGTGCGTACCGCGCTGTAAACACTCTCCACTTCGGTTATAAAAACCAGTCTCTTAATGTTTTATAAGGCAAAAGTTGCTGTTTGTTCTGAGATCCGTACAAAACACATAAACGCAATGTGGGCACCACGTAGAATATTTTTAATCTTAAACGCGGTGGTATGTAAAGTTACCGCTAGGCTTTAAAAGGTTAAGTCGCCTTTGAAAAAGAAATTCGTGAATATTTCAACCTGACAAGAAGGGGAGAAGGCGTGAAGTGTCAGAACGACAACATGGGATACGCCAACTGAAAATATTCAGGAAACTTAATAGCAGAAAGCAACTCACCACAGGCACTGTGAAGGACAAGGTGGGGCTTTCTTCTTACCTGAAACAATCAAAGTAAATAACAAAATTACTGCCATGTTTTTTCCTTTGATTCAGCAACTGATGCATTTTGTATCATGCAAATACTGATGTGGTTGATACGTGGAAGTGCAAACTTACTGCAGAATACAAAATTTTAACAAATATTCCCAAAAATGACGGGGAATGTCTACCGGAGGAGAAGCAAATATCAACAACAAACAGCAAAGAAACAAAGCAGTTGAAAAATCAGAAAATGTGTAGAAAATATGCCACAGACTAAAATGAAGACTGAGAATCAGCTAAGCAATATACTTAAATTTCAGTTCCTACCGCTCAGAAAACACACTGTACATACACTGCAAAGGCCAACCACTTAAAATTGTTAAAAGAAATAAATGGTGTTTGCTGTGAGAGTCATAAGAAATACACAAATACTTGTCAACAACAGGTAGACTTTTCGTTACTACCACATCAAGTGGTACACATTTTGAACACAGGGACTTAAAGGTTAAACTCCAGAAATCTTGACGTTTCGAGAGGTAGTTAAAAACGTCTACATGCCTGTCGAAGTGCAGTGTGAAAGTTGGCATTTTAATTTGGTTCGACACTAAAGCAAGGTTAACCCTTCAAAGACGAAGCATATCTGTTTTATATAACGACTCAGCGCGTACCGCGCTGTAAACACTCTCCACTTCGGTTATAAAAATCAATCTCTTAATGTTTTATAAGGCAAAAGTTGCTGTTTGTTCTGAGATCCGTACAAAACACATAAACGCAATGTGGGCACCACGTAGAATTTTTTAATGTTAAACCTGGTCGTATGTAAAGTTACCACTAGGCTTTAAAAGGTTAAGGAATGGCAAATTTGTTACCAGCGCTAAAATAACCCTTTTTACCTATTTTGGATGTACACGATACAGTAACTGCACAAGACATAAGGCTACATGTCACTTTTCTTTCTCATTACGTATTTCTGGTGCGACTTGTCCAAAGTCGCTTCCCAAATCACTATTCAACAGACGTGTCGAATCATGAAAATTCGCGGTATGATTTATCTCCGGATTTCTGCTCCAAAACTCGTTTGTAGCTATCACCAGCCACTTTTACAGGCCTGCTACATCGCTCTCCCCCCACTGAACGTTCAGGAAAGGTTTCAGAGCAACACATTCCGGATGCACAAGAAATGCCACAGCGATATCAGTAGTATGTCATTCTTCTGCACTGAACAACATCACAACAAGACACAGTCGCTGAGTCACACCTTCTGTTGATTTCAACTTCTGATACTGGCAAAAACAACGACGTTTCCGGAGGCAGTCTTTGGTCCCGCCAAAATTTTGATGAAAATAAAGCTTCAACATACGTCAGACTATGGCACAATTCACGCCGCTAGTGAAAGGATCCTCAACGGGGAAGACCAGGTTCATTCCCCAGTTTCGTTTATGTGAAACATGTGGGAAAATGGCGGTGGTATGAGTTTTCACTCACTGCTTCTCTTTCCACCCGCCAGTTCTTAATTCAACCATGCTCGATTGTCATTAACTTTTTAAAGCCTAGCGGTAACTTTACATACGGCCAGGTTTAACATTAAAAAATTCTACGTGGTGCCCACATTGCGTTTATGTGTTTTGTACGGATCTCAGAACAAACAGCAACTTTTGCCTTATAAAACATTAAGAGATTGGTTTTTATAACCGAAGTGGAGAGTGTTTACAGCGCGGTACGCACTGAGTCCTTATATAAAACAGATACGCTTCGTCTTTAAAGGGTTAATCTATCACACAGGGGAGGGGAAATGTGTCCAATGGCGGCCGCAGTTGTGCACAGATATGACGTCGCCTCAAGACGAGAATCACGTGTACGCCTGGATATCTTCCTGGCATGTCCTGAAGTGTTCAGTGCAGCTGCCGAAGACTAAAACCAATTTACACGGTACACAAATGTGCAGTTCGTACCTCACGGAAAACAATGAGTGCTTTCTTCAGAAGAAAATAGACGGTTAATGCTCTATAGGGAAATAACAGCTCTTTATTAGTATAAGAAATGCATAAATACACTGTGTGGGGAAAATGCAGAATTTCAGTGTTAAACCGGGCGGTACACACAGTAACTGTCCCAAGTTTTAAAGGACATAAAAATCATATACGATTCTTATCCAATGATCCACGACTGTTACTAGTATCTGTCACGTCCGAACACGTGCACCCACTGCTTAACCCACTAATGAACACCCAGCAGACACAGAGTAATTATTGGCGACACAAGAATCGTTCCGTTCGTAAAAAAAATTCGCAGAGTCCTTCTTCAAAAGCTGACAGTTCCTCAGCTAGTCAAGATCGTTCCTACAATTTACGGTACCAGAAGATTCATTACCGCGTGCACAACAGCCCCCCACTTGTCCCTATCCTGACGCAGATCAATTAATTCCACGCCCTCATACCGGTTTCCTTAAAATCCCTTAATACTTTCCTCCCATCTATTCCTAGGTCTCTCAAGTGACCTCTTTCCCTCAGGTTTCCCCACCAAAACCTTGTACGCACCACTCCTCTCTCCCATACGTGCCACATGCCTCGCCCATCTCATTCTTCGTTCTTTGATCACCCACATAATATCTGTGGAGCTGTAAAAATCTTGAAGTTTCTCATTGGCGTTAAACAACCAAACGCCGCAAACTCTCTATCAAGATAACCGGGGTCTCTGCGATCACGTCATCCGCGCCGTTGTCACACACAGCTCTGTGCCGCTATTGGTGGTTACACGATGACATTACGCCTTGATTAGTGGCCTCGTGTGCATTGTAGGTAGAGCCAAACAAAGCACACGTGACACCTGTTAGGCAGGATTAATCAACTAAACGCGGCACAAGTACCTGCAATGAGGGTTCATACTGGGCTGAGAGGAACGCTGCGTGTGGTTTAACCATCCTCAACATTTGTTAGTAGACACAAATCATAATACGCAGTCGGGCAGTGACAATGGGGCCCACCCGGCCTGCTCCTGCCAAATGCGTACCAAGGGTTCTTTCTCGGGGGGTAAAGCGGTCAGGGCGTGAAGTTAACCACCTACTTCTCACAACTCAACTAAAATATAGATAAAAAGCAATCTCACTGCAGGCCTGGACAGGCTCTAAGGGTTCCAGGAAGTTGAGGCTCCCAGATTTCAAGACAATCGGCACATGAAGGTGGTAAGGTTGTCAGCCCTACGCACCGGCCGCTTTTACCCCCCAGGAAATATACCTGGTATTCATTTCTGTTAGAGGCTGAGTCGACCCTAGGGCCATAGTGCGGCCGGAAGGATTATGTCAACAAAAACTTCCAATGACGCCACCGGGAATCAAACCCGCGACCTTCCTCTTTGTAGCGCAGTGCCTCAACCAACTGCGCCACCGCGTACCCCCCCCCCCCCAGCTAAAACATAGGTATTATCTATAACGTGGCCGCAAACATTTTTCCTCTTGTCTTCGTCTTCCTGCCAAAGAGGTTATTGACCACAGTCCTGCACGCTGGGTACCGGACTGTAACACAAACATAAACACTTTTCTAGATTATCAGCGCGGCGAGTCTTTTTGTGACACTTTTTACAGTGTCATGTCTAGAGAGAAAGTGGTAACCTTTGAACGAGCAGCCTCCTCTGGTCTTCAGAGAAGCAGAATGTACATCAGTCCTGCATCTTCGCACCGAGCCAGTGCCACTGTGTGTGTATTTCAGAATACCCATAGGAGCCGCATGGAATTTGAATTTGAAATGTGGATCAATATACGTATTCCAATAGCCTATTTCTCTGCAGCCACTCTTTTTCCCTTCTTATTTTTTTCCTATCTTTCTCCTTTCACCATCCATCACGTTCTGCTTTCTTCGCCTACATTACTCTACTTCATGCAGTACACTATACAAACGCGATGTCACTGTTCGGTTCCCTTGACAACGAGCGGAGATACGAAGTAGAATGTACTGACGTCAACAAGGCTTCCTTTCGGAGAAACACAGCAGTATTTTAAATGTATTTTTTTTTAGAAGTATCGAGTCCAACACTTCAAATATCATGTCAAAATTCTCAGAAAAAAAAATTCCATGAAAGGGTAATTTAAACGACAGACGACATACAAAATTTAAAGTTGTCGCTGCCCACGCCACGAAAGCAAACAGGGGAGCAGGTAGAATAGCTCCACTGATTCTTAACATCGGCACTAGATGGATCTGAGCTGTCAACTACACTCCCTACCGCGGTAAAGAACCTCATGGGTATCCATTTATAGGATGTTGGGTGGGCCCCGAATATGTTCCGGACGTTTTGGGGAAAAGAAAAACCTTTGGCCCTAACGGGATTCGAAACCGGATCGCCCAGCCCCTAGTCCAGTCAGTCACTGTACAGACTGAGCTGTCGCAGATGCTAAACACAGCGCATGAAATGCACTGTAGTGTCCCTGACCAGGGGGTCCTGGGCCCGGTTCCCCCAAGCGGCAGAGACTCTGCGGGCAGACAGCTGAGCGGTACTTTGCTGCCCTAAAGATGGAACAGTGACATTAGGAGGGTGGGTGGTTGTCGTTAAAGGGTGATGGCCCACAGAAATCTCCTAATACTAATGGTTTAACCCTATAAAGACGAAGCGTATCTGTTGTATATAACGACTCAGTGCGTACCGCACTCTAAACACTCTCCACTTCGGTTATAAAAACCAATCTCTTAATGTTTTATAAGGCAAAAGTTGCTGTTTGTTCTGAGATCCGTACAAAACACATAAACGCAATGTGGGCACCACGTAGAATTTTTTAATGTTAGACCTGGTGGTACGTAAAGTTACCGCTAGGCTTTAAAAGGTCAAATTAAGCCTTTAAAGACGAAGCGTATCTGTTTTATATAAGGACTCAGTGCGTACCGCGCTGTAAACACTCTCCACTTCGGTTATAAAAACCAGTCTCTTAATGTTTTATAAGGCAAAAGTTGCTGTTCGTTCTGAGATCCGTACAAAACACATAAACGCAATGTGGGCACCACGTAGAATTTTTTAATGTTAAACCTGGTGGTACGTAAAGTTACCGCTAGGCTTTAAAAGGTTAATAAGCAATACTTTGTACAGTAATGTGGCCCGGTTGTGGAGACGAGTGCAGGAGACACGCTAATTTCTACTTGGCCCTTCGCTGGTACGAAGTGTTCGGCCCGGCTAGTGTCGAAGGAATCCCCGCGTCTCTCAGGCTTCAAGGCTAGTACCGCACCCCACTCTCCAGTCGTCGTCTCCTTACAGTCTTTCACACACAAAAAACACAAGGGTTACAAAATCCCTCTGTTCCACACATTAAAAACTAAACACACGTGCAGGAATGTCTGCATATATGCCTGCCCGTTAGGTCATCTGGGGAGTGCAACATGTGGCCAGTGAGCCGCCAAGCGTCCCTGGACACTACAACACATAAAAACATATACGCGTATAAAAAGCTGTAACTTTTCTGTTGCATGCCTCCTACCGCTCACCCACTACGGAACACTCAGAACTGTTACACTCCTGAGACTTCGTGTGTGTGTGTGTGTGTGTGTGTGTGTGTGTGTGTGTGTGTGTGTGTGTGTGCGCGCGCGCGCGCGCGCGCGCGCGAGCGCGTGTGTGTGCTGCTAAGACCCCCCGGGGGCGCTGTGTCCGGTTTCGGGACACGTTTGAAATCTTCGGTATTAAAATCTTTGGTTTGAATATACTACAGTCTGTGGCCACGTTCATGTTAACTCTACAATTCAATGTCTAATTTATTCACACAAAATTTAATTCAATGTCACTGCCATATTTTGTCAAATGTTTGTGTTTCCTGCTTGTGTACTGACATACCGACAGGTGGAACCGCCATGCATGCAGGTGCATTACTGCCGTTATGAAGCAGTCTAAAAGTATCTTACGTTTCGATCGGTATTGCAGCCTTGCTTTTTCTCGACAAAATGTCATCCCCAGAGAGCAGCACCGCTTGATTATATCAAATTTTCTTTCACGAAATATTCAAGTTCATGGCATGCATATTCATCCCAACTGTCACTCCATAGTGTCAGTGGGACTACCAAGTGCAGCGAAGTGACAAATATTTTTATTAAAATTTCGATCGTCTTTATATTACTAATACAATAAATTTCGTTTGTAAAGAAATAATAACACCAACTGATGCACCAAAATATACGTAATCTTTATTCGTAAGTCTCCTACATGTTTCGACCCTGCTGGGTCATCTTCAGGGAGAACAGTCTGGATACACTATGGTTGCGTTTATACAGTTAAGTGTGAATGTGCCCAGGGTTTCATACCCAGATCGCGGAGAGCACACGACACCTCTCAAACGGAGGATAAAACCTATGGCACATTCACATTTAACTGTATAAACGCAACCACCGTGTATCCAGACTGTTCTCCCTGAAGATGACCCAGCAGGGTCGAAACATGTAGGAGACTTACGAATAAAGATTACATATTTTAGTGCATCAGTTGGTGTTTATTATTTCGTATGATACAGTGCACGGACGTGGAACATATTAAATTCATTTGTAACCTGAAAAACTTTACCGCAAAATTCAAATCCCTATTCCATTTGTGGCAAAAGATGAACACCACACACCACAGAGTCTGAAACAGTCATCGGTCCGGCCTCACAATGCGCTTACAGAATCACAATTTTGTGCCTTTATAAAATCAGGTTGATAAAGATAAGCTCACCCAGCTTTATTTCGCTCCTTTTATTAACATTGGAACCAATAATCTTCGTATTTTCTGCAAGGTCCATCTGTTACGACCGTTTATCCTGTTTTATACGGCGTCAAATTAGTGTAAACCTCTAAACCAAACCTATAGAAAAAAAGGTGCTTAGGTCTTCATAAATTCCATGCATTATATCAGGAATGTGGTCTTGGTATAAAGGTTGATTTATACATTCAAGTCTCTCTGTTTCTCTCTACACAATCACCCAGACAGGGGCGAAAAAATACACGAAACCACCGTTGAAATTCCGGAGGTGGGTTAGGCCTGTATGAAGAATGGAAGAACGCGGTTCTGGAAACAAAACACGATGTGCTGCCATTTTATACTCATATATTCTGGTGTTGCAGACTGCATGTACACAAAAGGAAGCAAAAAACAAATAAAAGGGAATGAAACTGAAATACGAATGGAGAGAAAGGTTGCGAAGGGTTTGACGGAATCGAAGAGAAACACAGAATTAGGGATTCGTATCGTAGCCTACATTATAGTATCACTTCGCTTGGGAGATGGACAGCAAATTTTCTGAGGGATTAATACCTCCATCTTAAATGTGGAAATGGTAGGCAAGTAGCCGGTTATTGTCTATCGGAGAGATTGGGAAAAACATGTCGCAGGGAACTGGGAATGGCCATTCAGACACGTGAAAGGGACAGAGGAATATGTCACATGGAAATCTGGACTCTGGAATAAACCTGCTGCAGGAGAGGGGCAGTACGTGTCAGACGGCGAGGCACCGCATTCTGTAGCGACTGAGGGCAACACAGTGTTGGTATTGGGAGGGCACAGACGATCGTGTTTAGGCACTACCGTACAGATATGGCAAGTCGAAAGCATGCCTTTGCGTCAAATGCGTGTCAAAACATCGCTCCTCTACAAACCACTACCACTACCATACCGGACTCGTCACGTACAGTCACCCAAACACTCACCCCCCAACCCATAGAACACCATCAGCACAGCTGACTGCACATACGGACACGGCAAGAGTACACGCTACACCCATTCACGAAAAGACATAGGATATCATAAGGTCGTGATTCAGCATGCTTCAACTTCAAAAAGCTACAATTCATTTTAAAGTGACTTTAAAACAAGTGCACATAGTTTTATAGATTTTATATACACTTTAACCCTTTAAAGACGAAGCGTATCTGTTTTATATAAGGACTCAGTGCGTACCGCGCTGTAAACACTCTCCACTTCGGTTATAAAAACCAGTCTCTTAATGTTTTATAAGGCAAAAGTTGCTGTTTGTTCTGAAATCCGTACAAAACACATAAACGCAAAGTGGGCACCACGTAGAATTTTTTAATGTTAAACCTGGTGGTATGTAAAGTTACCGCTAGGCTTTAAAAGGTTAAACATCATCCAGTTTGGGTGTTATGTATCTTTCGTACGTGCTACTATTGGAACTATTCTCCTAATAGTGTACAAGTGAACTACAAAACTCGAACTGTTATGAACCGTATGGACATCCTGTACTACTTACAATGAATACCCCCTGATGATGGCGTCACTGGACGCCGAAACATGTCGGAAAATAACAGTGGTTTAAAAAGTGCATTTTTTGTGATTTTACTCATACACTACCAGACCGCCCGTTACATTTCAACAGTAATATTACTCAGTTCCCATTTCCCACTATTATTAAATCAATTTAAACGCGTTCCTTCACTAAATGTTAGCTGTTAGCTCATACAGAATGTTACCCTTAAAAACCGGCCCTCTTTCTTGATTTCGTCGTGCAAGCGGGCCGGTTTTAAATGGAACACCCTGTATATCGTGATATTAGGCCGAAAGGAAAGAAAGGCGATAACATAATCTGAAAATAAATTTATAAAAATTATCGACGACGAAACTGGGTGCGTTTGCGGTGCATTCTGCCCGTCCAGTGAGACAATAGCACGGTCTGATAGTTGTATAATGGTGCGAATACAAACAATGTTCTAACGCACCGACAGCTGGAAACGTCTGTAACCACTGTTTATAGACATCAGAAGCTCCTATTTATAATACAAAGCGGCCACAACGCGACACTGAAACAAGAACCATTCACATCCAGTGCCCCAGTACAAACAAAAAGCTGTCAAACGTTAGTCCGTAACAATCGCATCAATAGCCTAACAGAATACCCCCCACCACCGTCCCCCCCCCCCCCCCCGCCGACAAAGGCCGATGTGACAAGCAAACAACTCCGGCCTCCAACCTGATGAATTACCAGGCACCTTGTAATCAGGCCACCCGCAACAACGACGTTAATTATAACAACATCCCTGCAACTTGCTGCCCAGTTCTCTGCAATATTTCCCAACCAGCACACCTTTTCCTTCCTCCCATTCACGTGCCTTAATGTGTCCATTAAGACACCTTCTCTCTATCCCTCGCACCCTGGCACATGCTAATTTACAACCGGAAGTACTCCGCTGGGAGTTCGTACTGCGGGTCTGCCTACACTGGTAATAAACAAGAGCGAACTTTAACCCAAATCTCAACCTTCTAGAACAGTAGGGGAGGGTGGGGCAAAAGAGGACTATAAGGGTAATTTTGCATGCCTCTCCATTAGTCAGCTACACTGTCAGGAATGTTACTTCGCATGTATGTCAGTAAGGTTACCGCCCACTGGGAGTAGTTGCGAATTATGTCAGCAGCATTTCAAACTGTGGGCCGTGTGACAATGATGAGAATAATTTAAACTGTTTGCAGCTGTACTTTAACACGCTTTGTAACAGAGTTAGCTGTCCTTCGTTATACATCGACGAAATGTACATTACTCCAGCTTTTCCTACCTCATGCAAGGCAGTACGTGTATTTTACCTATCCTCCTGAGGATGTACTCAGATTCTGCTGCCTAAATTTATTCTTTTCTGAATATCAGAATACGATAAAATCCTGAAACCCAATAGTCTTTTGTCATTGTCATAACAGCTCTGTCATTGTAATGTTGCTATGCTTAAGAAAAGTACATTGCTGAAACTTGATGGCATGCATGCATCTTTATAAGGTATTTACCATATGCAATTGTCTACAAATTCCTACTTGCAGTAAACACGCAAGGTGTGGATAGGAAATAAAGAAAGGAAAAGTAAATATTTACGATCAGAATAAACAAACATAAGATGAGGATTTAAAAAATGACAAAAACAAAAATGAAATTCATATCAACGAAAAGATAAATGTCTGCAAAATTTCTGCTCTTATGTCATACATCCCTTGTCGAGTCTGTAAGTCGAGAAAGGATAGGTCATTGTATCAAATGTAAATAGATAAATTTTTTATTTGAAAAGCCTCTGCCGAGGATAAATTTTCTTCACGTAATTTCAAAGACAGGCCGATAACAGTGGCCGCGCGGTCTAAGACATGGGTCTGCAGCCCTTCGCTTGCTGGAATCGCGGGTTCGAATCCCGTCGGAACATGGACGTCTGTCTGTTTTGACTGTTGTGTGTTGTCAGGTAGAGGTCTCTGCGACGGGCTGGTGATCTGCCCAGAGGAGTCTTACTGAGTGTGGTGTGTCTAATGAGTATGACCATGAACCCCCGAAAATGGGGAAAGCCATGCCCGAAAACGGGTCGAAAAAGTGCCACATGAAAAAAAAAAACACTGTGCCTAATGAAGAAACCTTGACTTCACGTAATATTCCTTCATTTCTCACACGATCGGTCGGTGGACGAAAGAACAGACCAGCACTTTATATTCATTTCTAATAAGCCCGGAATATACAATTGATTAAATGACGGGCTAAATAATTATTTTTAAATTTAACTAATAGGCATATCGGCTACTGGATTGCACTTGGATCAGAATATGCAGCAGTGATTGACACCTGATAATAAAACTGCTCGTTCTATAAAAGACAGACAAAATCCTGACAACCTGACCCACTCAAAGGAACACACCTCCATCGGGCTGGAAGCCACCACCTCTCACGTGACTAGCAAGTGAGTTCCCGCACATTCCGTTCCAGTTGTATCGCGCCAGTGCCATACTGACACAAAATGCTTTCAAATGTCCAACCCAGAGATGACGATTCCTGACATTAAAATCGCCATATCACCGTATCACCGTATCACAATATCAACATATCACCATATCACCCTCTGCCACGAACACACTGTTTTTTTTGTTAACATCTGATATGACACGCTAATAGAAATTTACGTCAAAATTCTCAACAGGAAGTGATGCATATAACCCATTTTATTCACCGCCACTGACAGTGAAAACCTTGCACATTTTCCGTCAGTTCAGATGTCACTTCGCAAGCACATTAATGGACAAATACAGATTTTATATATTCCATGTCCGTGCACTATATTATACAAAAACACTAATCACCAACAAATGCACAAAGAGAGTTTTATCATCAATTGTAACACACTGCTACATGTTTCGACCCTGCTGGGTCATCTTCAGGGAGAACTTTTTGTTATCGTTACACTAAGGTTGCACTTTACAGTTGAGTGATAATGTGCTGTTGACTGTGTACTGCGTTGTTTTTGGAGGCGTGAACTGTCTGCGGTCAGTGCAGGCCGGGACGGCGGACAGTTCACGCCTCCAGTACACAGTTAACAGCACATTCTCACTCAACTATAAAGTGCAACCTTAGTGTAACGATAACAAAAAGTTCTCCCTGAAGATGACCCAGCAGGGTCGAAACATGTAGGAGTGTGTTACAAGTGATGATAAAACTCTCTTTGTGCATTTGTTGGTAATTAGTGTTTTTGGACAAATACAGGGTTTATTCGCCTTCAGAACAAACCCGTATTAACGAGCAAACCTCATTCTTTACAGACAAAGCCTTGAGAACCTCACACAATGCTCAATAGTGAATATCACAATCAAATTCCACCACGCCGCTTGGAGCACAAAGCAATACTGAAACCGTAAATTAGGCGCTGAAGACACTACAACTGTCACTGTAGCTTGACCGATGCCCAAACACAAAACTTGCACAACCTAGCCGAACAGCTGTCTCGGGTCAGGATTACCCGGTGCACGGCTCTGTCAGCGCCTGAAGACTTAAGTGATCCCACTTTATACAGTCATTAAACATTTACGTTACTTTTAAAAGGAATACAATTTACGAAATTTTAAAAATTCAGCAGTAAGGGAAGCAGCAGAATTTCAAAAAATTGATCTTTTAACGAATGTAGAATGGCAAGGAAAACATAGTTATCTGTTCGTCTCTCGTATTGGTTTTTGAATAATTACACAATTTTGCGTTAGAGGCTGTGAGTGAAGAAATTCATGCAAACATTTGTGTGGAAACTTTTCGGAAATTGCCTAACTTTATGACAGCTCCAAGCATTCTCAACTGCGGCACTGCATGCACGTCATTGGCTGCTTCACGGCCAAATCATTTCGCTCTCCGAAAAAGGGTCGTTCGACACGAGGCTATTGACAAGAAGCAAAATCTCAGCCCTTGCCCAAAATCGAACCACGATCCTCAGGTCGTCCGGTATGCAGCCCAGGGACTATACTTGACCACTTATCTCTGATAACGTACAGTTTACAGTGCAATACGATAACCATAACGTAACATTACACAAAGTTTCATGGAGTTGAAAGAAATGAGGGACACAGCGCGCTGCGTTCTTTACAAATAACTGTTATCAGCCCAGTGCTATTATCACAAGAAAGGGAGCAGCAAGTTGCAATGCCAGTAATTGATTTAGAATACGTGACCTGCCAGAATACAGGAACATAAAGGTATGACAGGTACAAGGAACACAGATCTGAAAGTTCCAGTCGCACACAACTGAATTCTGGCCAAAAATATGCACAGTGCGAATGTTTTAACTAGACCACAGTTATGCGCATTTTAGGGGTAAGTCACTGCCTGGTGGTGTGTAACGGAATACTTCTTCGTAGCATATTCTTACGTTGGATATGTATGTATATATACATACATACACACACACATACTATCACGAACCGGTATCCTCCTGATTAAGACACTCTGGGCGAAGATTTATGCGCATCTAGAATCCGAATTGTCGTAATAAGAATCTACTTATAGGCACGAAGGCAACACTAACATAAAAATGTAGTTTGTTGGCAACGGTGTTAGGAAATGTTATCAAATATGCCCTGTAGCTCCCCAAAAATCACTCAATCTACTTGAAAGCAACGATTAGCGCACCGTTAAACAATAACATAAATACAGTCAATTTATTACACAAACAAAATGGGGTCTAACATTCAAATATAAGAGGAATACGTAAAGCTGCGACATGTTTCGGTGCCAGTGCACCACCCTCAGGGAGCAGTGTGTGCCAAATCTAAAACCAACCTGAAGTGACGAGCTGCTATTTGTATGGTTCCACAGTCTGTTGTAGGCGGCGTCAAAAACCAGTCCGTCCTAGGCATTCTTTGGAATTCAAAACCCGGCGTCAATGAATAGTGCACAGTAGTGCACATAAGGTTTTTTTTAACACTTCACTATTTTATCTACATCGAAACGTCTCATACGCCCTTTGTTCCATTATTTATTTTACAGAGGTAAGTTCACCTTACAACCCTCCTTGCAATCACAGAGGGGGAGTAGGCGTGTAGCTGTACGCTTTCTGTAACCTAGGAACTGTATGGGGGTGGTTGGTCAACGCCACGCCCCGGTCGTTTTACTTCCGGGAAAGAAATACAGTACCCATTGTACAGGAAGTTGAGTGGGCCCCAGGCACGGTCTGAACGGGTGCGGCAAATCTCGCCCCCACTGGGATTCGATGCCTGGACCGTCCAGCCCGTAGCGAGTCGCTATACCGACTGAGCTATCGCGGCCCATCAAATCACATGATAGTTTTTAAGACCTTCTTTTAGTTTAAAACTTTATCCCTGAATATGTCTGAGAAGGCCGAAACAGGCAGCAGGCTAACCTTCTAAAGCCTAGTGGTAACTTTACGTACCACCAGGTTTAACATTAAAAAATTCTACGTGGTGCCCACATTACGTTTATGTGTTTTGTACGGATCTCAGAACAAACAGCAACTTTTGCCTAATAAAACATTAAGAGACTGGTTTTTTTTAACCGAAGTGGAGAGTGTTTACAGCGCGGTACGTACAGAGTCCTTATATAAAACAGACACGCTTCGTCTTTAAAGGGTTAAGTAACAAGCGATCCTGTAATCAATGAGTGTGTAGCTTGTCTGTTGCATAATTTTGATAAAGCTGGAGTGCACGGTAAACATGTATTACAAACTTACCGCACAAAACGTCATTACGCTAAATTCACGTCAAAGAAGAAGTCTGCAGCAGGAACTCTGACACGTGTCACTACAGCTTGCTGCCTGTTCGAGACAGCCAACAGCACCACATCTCACACTATACATACGGAACAACAGAAGGGCTCAAATTAAAATATCGACACAACTTTGTTGCCTTACACCACTCATCCCCTCACCTGTTACAATCGAAAGATATCAGCTCAGATTTAAGAATTAGTGGGTGTGATAGTTGTGGGTTCAGGGTGTTGGAGATATCACTGCTTTGTAGAGGGGGGAGAAGGGAGAGAAACGTTATAACCACTGTTTGTGGGCTTTGGAAAAGCGCCGGCGATTTTATCTGGGTCATGCGAACTTTAAGGCCGAGTTACACTGCACGAGCGCCTCTTTCCTAACGCAGTAATAATAATAATAATGGTCCCACACGGGTAATAATTGTGACCTGTTTAACAGAGATAATAAACACCGTTATCTGTGTGTATTTCTGATTCCTGCGTGTTTATCGTCCAATTTAAAATTACGTGTTACGAGCAATATTTAACTCGGCGTACGAGGTGGCACATTTGGTTGAGGCACTGCTCTACAAGCCAGAAGGTCGCGGGTTCGATTCCCTATTGGGTAATTGAAATTTTTCATTAACTTAATCATTCCGGCCGCAATATGACCCTGGGGTCGACTCAGCCTCTAACAGAAATGAGTAACAGATAGATTTTGGGGGGTAAAGACGGCCGGTGAGTACGGCTGACAATATTACCATCTTCATGTGCCGAATGTCTAGGAATTCTGGGAGCCTCAAGCTCCTATAGCCATCAGAGCCTGTCCAGGCTTGTAATGGGATAGCTAATATTTAACCTTTCAAAGCCTAGCGGTAACTTTACATACCACCAGGTTTAACATTAAAAAATTCTACGTGGTGCCCACATTGCGTTTATGTGTTTTGTACGGATCTCAGAACAAACAGCAACTTTTGCCTTATAAAACATTAACAGACTAGTTTTTATAACCGAAGTGGAGAGTGTTTACAGCGCGGTACGCACTGAGTCCTTATATAAAACAGATACGTTCCGTCTTTAAAGGGTTAACTGACTGCAGGAAAATCTTCGGAATAGGGGTAGAGCTGTGAACTACGGTACGTGGCATTTATCTGATTGTGACTGACTATATAATTTTGAAATCTAATTACATTTTTTGTTACTGTTGTTGCTACGACACTTCAGTTATACTCAGCCAGTAGCTGATTACAGAAGTTCCAGTATCACGACGTTGTGCAGAGTAGCTCTGTCTGCGTCCTCAGGCAGACTTAAAGAATAGTTCAAATACACTCCGCTCAATTATACAAACCACAGTAACGTATCTAGTACTTGCAGGACGACTAATTTGATAATGGCGACAGCGTCAGTGTCTGCGACATGATGTCTTGCGCTGTATTGTTAATCAGCCAGTAGACGGAACACAACCAGACAGCCGTGGTAGCTTCGCTATATATATATACACACACACACACACACACACACACACACACACACATACATATGTGTGAGTGACTGAGTCAGTCCTCCGTTACCTTGGTTATTGGTTTCCAAATTTAAGATAGAATTTGTATCGTGACGTCATATCCAAATCCACGGTTACCACTACCAGGCAGCCCACCCGTGGTGACGACAGAGCTTGGTTTCTGCGTGACGTCAGGATATGCTTTGTTTCGTTCTTATGCTTAATGGGGTTGGGTGGAGCAAAGCGTGAATATTATTGCGGCCCACCATATGACGTCACGTGGCTAGTAGCATTACCGGTAGTAGTAGCAATATGTTACCGTTTCTACGTTTTATATATTTTCAAATTATCTATTACTAAGAAGAACAACTGCTATTTATAAACTTTGTATCTGCAGGTTTTCCGTTGGATATACCCTAATGCGTGCTTCAATAAAAGAAAGCAACAGGAAGAGAATAATGTTTCTCTCAGGGGAACAGTGTTGCAACCCCAGATGTTGGCGGGTAAAGGCAATCGTGGGTTGTCAACCGCAAAGAACAATGACTCACTACAGAGCAGACGTTTTATTGACGTGTATGTATATGAGATACTGCAGGCTCTGGGACGTTCGTCTCATCAATCCTTTCTATCCAAGCACCCAGCCACAAGTGCGTGGGTACAGGGTGAAAACTAAAATCTAATACATAAAATAGACAATTCCAGTCATTTCAAAGGTGCACAAAAAACAGGAACAGCAAGGTTTTGTTTTAGGGGACGAAGAAAAGGAAAACAATTTATGTGTTTTGGGGAACATAACTGGCCAGGCTCTATCCCAAATTTTAATGACGTGTTGACCTTTGAAACGACTTTAGAAAGGTCTGAGGGAAGGAACACTGTAATGTAAATAATGAAGTGAGTCGTCATGACAACAGGCCTTCCACACAAGTTGACAGACAGACAGACAGAAGTTATGTGGAGGAATACGGACTAAGACTTGGATGTATGTAGGGACTGTGTGTTCCTCTAAAAGGTTAGAAACCACCTACCAGATTAGGCTTCAACATAACGCAGAAATCAAAATCAACAACATGCAACACTGTGCACATTCAACAAACTGTACTGCAAACAATGGCCGTGCTGTTCCTGGACTCTGATGGTTTAAACACGAAATTTCATGTGTGTAATTGCTAAAGACCTTCAAAATTACACGAACGAGCGTGGGCTTACGTTTACCTGCAATGTAAATAATTACACGGGCAGTTTATACGCCGTTAGCCGTTAGGTATACAGACTCGGATGATACGAAACACGAGTTATGTTGCCAACTGGACAACACACAGCAGGATGTACAAATAACCAACTTGATGGTGTGGAAATAACTTTGTACACTGGAGACACCAGATTCAGTTTCTGGCAGGTTAGGCACAATACTGATATTTTTCGTTATTTTGATTAGTCTTTTCGCCAAAATGCCAGGAAAGTACGTCTATAACTCCGCTACCTTTCCGATTCATCATGCACCAAACCTCTTACCATTCGACGCTATATAGCCTGCCTTCCTGAGCGCGTAGTAAAATGCACCATGAAAGAGAAACAGTGAAAAAATAAACATCCGGTTCATATTCATAAAATAAAACAATAAATAGAATTACTGCTGCTGGGATATGACGCAATTTTGATTGGTAATTTGGTACCAAAAATTGCACAGAGAAACTCGTGTGTGGTAAATGGTTGAATATAACGGAGACGTAACAAGTTTTAACCTGTACAACAGTTGGTTGAGGCACTGCGCTACAAACCGGAAGGTCGCGGGTTCGATTCCCAATGGTGTCATTGGGATTCTTCATTAACATAATCCTTCCGGTCGCACTATGGCCCTGGGGTCGACTCAGCCTCTAACAGAAATGAGTACCAGGAATATTTCCTGGGGGTAAAGGCGGCCGGTGCGTATGGCTGACAACCTTACCACCTTCAAGTGCCGACCGTCTAGAATCTGATAACCTTAACCTCCTGGAACCCTAAGCGCCTGTCCAGGCCTGTAATGGAATTGCTTTACCTTAACCTTTACAAATGTAACAGAGATTAAAAAAGGGTAAATATTTATTTAAAATGGATTTAAGTGGGAAAATAAGGCCACTGTCACTAACGCTATGTGATGTTACAGGAAAGAAGGAGAAAATTCAAACTTCTGTACAGAGAGGAGAAATACGTGTGTTGTTAGACATGTGCTGGATGGTTGAGGGAAAGACTGACGCAAATGCGTTGAAAAATGAGAAATCGGCAAGAAGACGCTGTGTAGTGCAGACAAAGATGACCTGATACCCACATGTGTCTCAAGCATGGTGTTCTACAGGGGATTCAAGAGTAAAATGGCGTCGCACACACATATATTATTAAAAGAACTTCAGCAACGACATAAAGACCAAGTACAGAACAGACAAAATATCATTCAGGTTCCTAGACATAGCAGTAAGGGTGTGCAGTGCTTCAGTAAGTGGAGTCTGACACCAAGCGAACACTGTGAAATTGCGGTATACATAAATAACTCCACAAAGCTGAGTTCTGCTTGAGAAGCTGATAGTCGCTGAAGTGGTCAACAATTAGGCCTACTCCTTCTGTTATTAAACCCGAAAATTCATTAAAGATTTTTCAAGAAATTCCAACTCGGCCTGACACAGGCCAGTCTAATCCAAGCCAAGCCTAACCCAAGCCACTCTAATCCAGACCACAGTCTAACCCAGGCCACTCTAATCCAAACCAGTCTAACCCAGGCCACCCTAACCCAGGACACAAGATAACTCAGACCAGTCTAACCCAGGCCACCCTAACCCAGGACACAAGATAACTCAGGCCAGTCTAATCCAGACCACAGTCTAACCCAGGCAACTCGAACCCAGGACACAACCTGACCCAGGCCAGTCTCATCTATACCACAGCCCAACCCAGGCCACTCTAATCCAGACCACATTCTAACCCAGGCAACTCTAACCCAGGACAAAACCTGACCCACGTCAGTCTCATCTATACCACAGCCTAAACCAGGCCACTCTTATCCAGACTACAGCCTAACCCAGACCACTCTAATTCAGACCAAGCCTAACCCAGGCCACTTTAATCCATACCATAGCCTAACCCAGGCCACTCTAATTCAGACCACAGCCCAACCCAGGCCACTTTAATCAATACCATAGCCTAAACCATACCACTCTAATTCAGACCACAGCCTAACCAAGGCCACTTTCATCCATACCATAGCCATACCACTCTAATTCAGACCACAGCCTAACCCAGGCCACTTTAATCCATACCATAGCCTAAACCATACCACTCTAATTCAGACCACAGCCTAACCAAGGCCACTTTCATCCATACCATAGCCTAAACCATACCACTCTAATTCAGACCACAGCCTAACCCAGTTCACTTTAATCCATACCATAGCCTAATCCCAGCCACTCTAATTCAGATCACAGCCTGACCCAGGACAGTCTAACCCAGATCAAAGCCTCACACCCCATTTCATTAAGGCCGATTCTTACACTGCAGTCCAGTCTACACTTCCCTTCCCCCCCCCCCCCCCAGTTTCTATTAAAACTGTCTGATTGAGATCGCAAGTGCATTACTCTTTCTCGCACTTCAAGGATCTTAGAGGAACTGGCGACTAGACTTCAACGGTTCACATTTCAAGAACAGATCTACCGAGCGGGTTAATGCAGCGGTAATGCACCAGACCTATCCACAGAGAGAAAAACGTAGTCTTACATGAATTGTAACTTCTTATTCAATGGGTAGCACGAAAAGGAAGCCACGACAACTGTCGGAACAATGAATGGACTGCGGTGTCGGTGGCCGGGGTTCAGTCCCTATGCTCTTCTAAAGTGTACAGACAAGCCTTGCGGCCTACGCCGTCTCCTATGCAATAAGCACACGGAGTATTTTCTCAGGGTCAAAGCGACTCGGGACATGAAACTGGTAACTCATATTTGTCCTGTGTCAAGGTTAGGAACGTGTGCAGTCACAGTTCTGCTTCACTCCATTCACATACGTCGTGGCGCTGTAAAATGCCTGTATTTCCATGTGCACCAGACGACAGTCTGGCCGGACCGTGCTCTGTGCCACTATTAAACCAGAATAAACTGTTAACCCTTCAAAGACGGAACGTAATCCATTTTCTATAAGGACTCAGTGCGTACCGCGCTGTAAACACTCTCCACTTCGGTTATAAAAACCAGTCTCTTAATGTTTTATAAGGCAAAAGTTGCTGTTTGTTCTGAGATCCGTACAAAACCCATAAACGCAATGTGGGCACCACGTAGAATTTTTTAATGTTAAACCTGGTGGTATGTAAAGTTACCGCTAGGCTTTAAAAGACTGAACAGGAGACATGTAACTTAATTTGAAACTTACAAGCTTCTGGTGTTTGACGGTTTGTAAACTGGTAAAGATTAGCCAGAGTGCCGGAGAGGCACACTTCCTTCAGTCTAAAACATAAATAATGTGGCAGTACCTTCTTTCGAGACAGCGGTAAATTTCTACTACATTTCATAGTGCCATGCCTCAACGGACGATAACACTCTAATCATGGTCTTGAAAAACTCACATTTCACAGTTCAACTCAGCTGGTAACTCATCTATACAACAGTATAGCTTCAGGATAATAGAGTGACATTTCGATTAATAATACAAGGCGTAATGCACACTGAACATGGCTGCATATCGAGGTAATAATGTGAGGTCAATGAATTACAGGACAAGTGCTGCATTTATGTTGACATCTGCCCAATAAATGACCTAAATTAAGCAATAAACAGCAACTATCACTGCTAACTACTAACAATAACACTTCTCCCCTACCGCAGCGGCAACTTCTCCTCCAGCTCTGTATTGCGTATGCTCGAATTGAATATTTGCAGGCGCTACATCACAAAGGGTCATGACATTCTTTCGGACAGGAATAGCTGAATTTGTATTTTAAGGTTGTTCATTTCGTGTATTGTTCTGATGGATTATAGTGAATTTATCAAAGTAACTAAATTCACGCGACTATTCACATATAAATATTACATATATCGCTCCGGCAGGTTTCGGCGTTTAAAACACCATAAAAAAGTGGTTTGTTTACTGACAGCTGGTTTTAAACGTGCCATCACGTGCTCCTGAAGATGGTGTTTTGAGCACCGAAAAATGTACGTAATATTTATATGTGAACAGTTGTGTGTATTAGTTTAATAAATTTACTATAATTAGGCTAATGTTTAATAAAAGATTATCTTACATCAGGATAAATCGCTATAATGAATTAAACAATTTTCAAGCATTTATAATTATTAAAATATTTTTATATCACAACTTCCTCCTCAACGGAGCTTTCCCTCACAAAAGCTTAGAAAATGTGGTTAACTACAAACACTCAGAAGAGTCAAGTCTTTTGGGACGTGACACGGTGACGACTGGTAAATCCACAAGGTGGGATGTACCAGACTACTTTAATATTCAGCAACAGCACTGTGATAACCTAAAATCGTGCACAGTGAGACGCCGTTAAACATACTAAGGTAAAATCTGAAAAATTCTTTTTCTCAGTACACTTTTCACACACAAACCTGACACTGACCATCCACTGCACATTACACCCTTTGAGGCACGTTCTGAAATTACGGCTTAAATGAATACGAAAGCTGTATAACCTGTCCAGTGAGGTATTTAGTATTTAAATGTTTAAGCCATGAGGGTGTGAATTGGATTCAGGTGGCTCGGGATTTTGAAAACATGCTAACGAGCTTCTGCTTTCTTGAAACCTGGTCACTGCTTTGGCAGCTAATATCTTCTACAGAAGTAGAGTCGAACCCGGTTATAACGTCATCGGTTTATATGACACCTCACCTATAGCGTCATATATTCTGCAGTACCAATTAATTCCTCACAGTTAACCATAACGTTATACTCCTCGGTTATAACAACACTCGCTTATAACGACACAAAATATTCAGTCCCTTTCATGATGTTATAACCGAGTTCGACTGTATTTGTTCTTTTAAATTAGTTACGAAATTTATTTCGTTAAGTTATACTGAAAGTTTTGTAGGAGACGTGATTAACAATTTACAATCGCAGAGAACTACTGGAGGTCTATATTTTGAGACACCGAACACGGAGGCTTACAGGCCAGTTGAGGAAGCAAGGGAATTGGCATTTTCCTCCTGAAACAGGAACCCGGTAAGTGCCTAACATGAAACAGGAATACCAGCACCTCCACTGCACCTCTCGTCTCTGAGATGTTCCCTAAGTCACCAGAGACTGTAGACTTCAGTCACAGACGTTCAGCCCGACTTCATGCATCCTTAACGCACGATTCATACAGAATAATTAATACGTAAAGCGAAATGTATTCTATTATTTATAGCCGAAGCTGAAACTTGTAAATATACAAAGACCTCCTTTTTTTCGCCCCTCCAGAGTGTACATCAGAGTGGCAGGTAGACCCAGTGCGAGGGAACTTGTTTCAGAAGACTGGCTCTGCCCTAGGGGGCAGATACACAAGTCTGGAGTAGCACGACGGAAAGTCACAAGTCTCACAGGCAATAAGACGCCTGTGTCCTTCACACTGGGTAATTCCTACAACAGCAATTTCTATATCCACTCCTTTACCGAATTCGTCTCCAGTTTCCAAAATCAAATTTGCATAAAAAAAATATGTAACTCAATTGAACCTACGGGGGTTTCGAGGAGAGATCAGAATGCCCAAACTGTTGTTACGTATTTTATGTTATTCTTATAATTAACCTTTTAAAGCCTAGCGGTAATTTTACATACCACCAGATTTAACATTAAAAAATTCTACTTGGTGCCCACATTGCGTTTATGTGTTTTGTACCGATCTCAGAACAAACAGCAACTTTTGCCTCATAAAACATTAAGAGACTGGTTTTTATAACGGAAGTGGAGAGTGTTTACAGCGCGGTACGCCCTGAGTCCTTATATAAAACAGATCGTTCCGTCATTAGAGGGTTAACAGAGTAAACAAATTACACACTTAATTAAATACATCCAAAAGTGAGTATAAAACTCCTACATGTTTCGGCATCGAGGAGTCATCATCAGGGCGTTGTCTAAACAAAGAAATACAAGGTCACCACGCTTATGCAGGTACAGTGTCGCCCTCACTAACGTGATTAAAACAACTACCTGGCCTTGTGTTCGCAGAGCTTCCATACTTATATTTCACTTCAAAACATGCAAGATGTCTCCTAGTACCAAATGCTCATGCCTGGCTGCAGTCTTTCATTATTTAGAGCTCTCAAATAAATAGCCAATGAATTTTTGATGAAGCTCTAATAACATTCTTCACTTTATAGCCCTACATCAATTACGTCCCTCCAGCACTAACACTTTCCGCACGTCATGTTTTTGTTATTGGCAAACATATAAAATTAAAAACCATGCAGAGGAGGGGGGGTGTCCAATGGCATAAAGTTCGTAGCAAGTCAATCGAAAGTTGGTTCGAAAGTTCGAGGAGGAGACCCAAACATAAAAACAGCATGGCGAAAAAATAAGCCTAATTTTTCACTATAAATAATTTTGTAATTTAAAACGCTTGTAACTTCAGTACATGTATTCTTCAGATGTCTCCATCATTTTTTATTTTATGTCCTTCCCTGTGATTTGAAAAAATTGTATGTGGAAAAACTAGCTTTGGAAATGTGGATTTTAACACAGAGGTACCAGCATTTTTGGATGTGACTCGTGCCTGTACCTTACAGCCTGAAGACAGGCAGCAAGCAAGTGCTCGACACCTGCGTACAGAGACAGCAGAATTCTTTGTAACATATAAAAACACGCTTTTGTGCGTGACACAGAACCCATTCACATATTCGTTTGTAATATTTGTCAGTATACATTTAGTTATCTCTTCAGACATTTTTAAGCTACTGAGACTAAACAATAGCTCAGTCAATACAGTGATAGACTGCGAACTGGACGACAGAGGAAACGTGGTGCGATCTCGGACAGGTGACTACCGTTAACACAACGACATCACGTAGAAAACTCCATAGCATATGTGGCTGTTCTCCGTTATTTCCACTGTAAAACCTCAATGTGTCAAATCAAACGCAAAACAAAAACAAATATCTGTTTTGCACATGAGAAATCGTCATCCTGCTGTGGCTGCAGACAGTAGCTGGCTGCGGGAAACTGGAGGGCCACATGGGGCTCGCGGAGTTTGTCCTCCTGTGGATCGATGTTCAACTCGGTCTGGAGGACAAATAAGGTCATGCCAAAGGTCAACCCGTCACTACAGACCATCATCACCGACATACACACGACTACGTCAGATCTTTGTTTCCTAAGATGATCAAGAATCGACAAGAAACGTTGTGTCATCAGGAACTGTCAGCATAACGGCTGAAGTAATGCATAGAGTTTATCTTATGTAAACGTCTGAGACAACAGATGATTAATTATACTTACGTGCTCTTCGGAAATCTGATTAAACAGCAACGAATATTAGGCAGATTCATGAATTATCGATTAGAAAATGGTTGGCTGGAAATGCTTATTGCCTTACCGAAGGAAGGACGCAGAATTTGCGTCGACAGTGAGGAAAAGAGGAAGAAATTTTCAGGATAGCCAACATGCCGAGTCTCTTTCGAGCCACGCATCGCCAAAACGCAAATTTGCAGCTTTACTGGTAAACAGCTACGTAGAGGTAAAGCAATCACATTACAGGCCTGGACAGGCCCTGAGGGTTCCAAGAGGTTGAAGCTCCCAGATTTCAAGACAGTCGGCACATGAAGGTGGAAAGGTTGTCAGCTCTACGCACCGGCCGCTTTTACCCCCAGGAAATATTCCTGGTACTCATTTCTGTTAGAGGCTGAATCGCCACCCCAGGGCCATAGTGCGGCCGAAAGGATTAAGTCGATAAGAAATTCCAGTGACCCCCATCCGGAATCGAACCCGCGACCATCCGGTCCGTAGCGCAGTGCCTCAACCAACTGTACCACCGCTTGCCCCAGACAGTTGTGTACTGTGTTGAATTCAGAACCCATGCTTTAAATTCTGGGTGAAAGGTAAAGGTCTCCCTCTTCCCGCCACAAAGGCATATAGAGGGAGCAGAGGTATAGCTACAGTCATTCATAACCTCGGTTCTAGACGGAGGTGAGGGGTTAACTTCAAGCCCCGGCCACTTTACAGCCACAAAATAACCCCGGTGCTCACTGAATAGTAAGCTGGGTGGGCCCCACCGACGGTCTGGATGTTTCGGAGAACAGAAAAATAAATCTCTTACCCCTACTGGAATTCAAAACCCCGGACCATCCAGTGTCTAGCGTAATCACTATACCGACTGTGTTACTCTGGCTCCCGACGTTTTGGGTATTTATGATTAGCGTGGATTGCAGTTAAATAAAGCAGACGCTATCGCTCTTTACCTTTTAAAGCCTAGCGGTAACTTTACGTACCACCAGGTTTAATATTAAAAAATTCTACATGGTGCCCACATTGCGTTTATGTGTTTTGTACGGATCTCAGAACAAACAGCAACTTTTGCCTTATAAAACATTAAGAGATTGGTTTTTATAACCGAAGTGGAGAGTGTTTACAGCGCGGTACGCGCTGAGTCCTTATATAAAAGAGACACGCTTCGTCTTTAAAGGGTTAAACGTGCAACCCGTGCATATGATCTCTATACTGAGCCTTTCCAGACAGCGTCATACTGCAGGAACTGCTTACGGAAGTAACTGTCAGAGAGAAAGATAAGGCATTCTCCGCCTTTCATGGAACACGGAAGTTCATTACCGTGTTCACAACAGCCTGTCACTGGCCACAAATAAAGAAAGAAGGAAACGAGAAACGAAAAAAAAATAGAGAAAAGGACACACAGATAGACAAAGAAAGAAACAAAACAATAAGAAAAACAGTTTAACAGAAAGGCATTGGCAGATACAAAGGAACAATGAAACTTAAAGAAAATTACAAGAGAAGAAAGAGAGAAACACACAGTAAAAATAAAATGAGACAAACACACATAAGCAAAACAAAAAAAATGCCAACTACGGAATTTCATCCTCAATATGCATAAACGGCGCAATTCAAATTCAAATTCACTACTTCTCCACGTTGAACCCAGCTTAAAACACCTCAACACGTCTCACAAGAGTCCTGTTTTGTAGCATCACGCGACTGTACGGTCGGACGGGCGAACATCCCGACCCATCCAGCAGTTCCCTTCTACCCGCTAAACTTTGCTGCACTGCGGGTTAGCATAACGCTCCAGGCGCTTCGCCAGCAAATGTTTTATATAGGCCAGGAGCAGAAACGGCGGTAGTAGGGATGAAACGAGAAAAACAGAGATATACAGCTTCTGTGGGAGTGCTAGTGAGAAAGAGAGAGACAGCGTTCGAGGCGTAGTGGGTTGCAGGCTGTTCTTTACGACGCTCTGGAAGAGGACAAAAGAGGAACACGAGTGGCGGGGGGGGGCCCCCCAGGAAGGACAGCCCGACAGTTAAAGACAGTGTTGTGGCCACCTTGCTGTCTCGCGCCCAGTGATGAGGTTCCGGCACAAACGTACTTTGTATCCGTGATTTCACGCTTCCGGTGCTCTTCTGGGATATTACGCAGCGCCGAGTGGTGATCCTTTACCGACGTTTCGGGACAACGTACCGGGTCCATCTTCGAGGGTCAAGAACTCCAAAAAGAAACGACCCTTGAAGATGGGACCGATACGTTGTCCCGAAACGTTGGTAAAGGATCACCACCCTGCGCTGCATAATACCTCAGAAGAGCGCGCTTTGTGTTCATCTTCTTGTGATAGAAACAGCCACCATTTTCGGGTAAGAAGATCATTGTCTTCCAGTCTATCAGGCCGTGAAGGCTAATATACATTCAGCAAAGTTCGGAGAAAATTCCTACTTCCATCTTCTGGTATAAAGTGCAGTAGCTTCCTCCGAATCGTTGATACTTTATTACAAGTGGGTACGAAGTTATATTCCGTAGGACAATAACCATCACCGCCTTCTGAAACTCGTATCTCCAGCCAAACAAATAAACAGACAAACCAGCCAGTCAGCCAACAAATCAATCAACCAATGAATCAGATGTCTAAAGAACAAGGCCAAAGTCGACGCCCTCTGTCCGTTTAGCCCTTCCTGCGGACGAGTCGCAATCCTGACACGAAAGCCCTGTAACTATAACAGGAATTCCACTTACGCTAACGGATTCCCCGTCCTGGTTGACGGCCTTGAAACGATTACACTAAGAACCTCTGCAACGCCGTGCCATGGCTCAGGCGGTTAGCCGCCGGTCTCCCACCGCGGAGGCCCAGGTTCGATTCCGGGTCAGTCCATGTTGGATTTGTGGTGGACAAAGTGGCACTGGGACAGGTTTTTCCCCGAGTACTTCAGTTTTCTCCTGTTAATTTCATTCCACCGGTGCTCGATTACTAGGACAAGGACACAAAATAATCATCATCATCGTCATCTTCATCACAGGGTTGCACAAGGAGCCTCAAGGACGAGGTGCGTCCGCAGCATCTGCTGCGGGGCCCTTCACCACGAAAAAAAAAGGACCTCTGGCAATATGCCTTGCGGTGAAAACTGAATGGATGGAGTTCTCCGCCACCTAGGCTAAAGGTTGTGAAACCTTGGGGGTTGTCATGCTGGTTGAAGACCACCAAGGTTGGTTGGAGTGCGAGGGTTTGGGCAGTAACCCCTGTTTTAATTATACCCTAGCATTGCCTTAGAAATCGTTTGTGTTTATTTATATGGCTTAGTCGTCGCACGACTTCGTGAAAGTTCGATGATTCTCGGTTGGAATAAATATTTATACACCTCAAAACGAAGTATCAAAACTTACTGGGGAGGAAATGGATGATAAGATTAAAGACATGGGCATTAATGAATACATATCTCACACGCACCAAGTTACTGGTATTCGGCAGCTCCAGGTTCCACCTAGGCAATATATTTACGCGTTTCGTATGTCAGAAAAATTAGGCAGGCAATGTACGTATAAAATAATATTGAGGCGCATTCGCATAACCACTGCTGCCGTGGAAAAGCAAAAAGTACTACATATTCTCGGCATGTGTCAGTAGCATTATTTATCCAGCACGCAATGCACATGCGCAGTATTATATTGCCATCTGTGGCCTGTCTGGATCAACCACATTATTCCCCATTATCCCGTAAACGGTACGATTTTCGGGAAAAGGGTTATTGAACACAAAATGTGTGTTTTGATTTTCTCTACAAGTTTTGTCTGAAACATTTCTCATTCTAAGAAGAACTGAGCGAGATATTACCATAAATGTACATAGGTCTTCATGTAAAGTACCCGTTATTCTTGTCAGATTTTAATGAAACGAATTATCTCGAAAAATCCTCGACCATCAAAATTTTATGAAAACCCCTTTCAGGCGGAAATGAGTTGTTCCATGCGGACGGACAGACAGACAGATATGACGAAGTCGACAGCCGCCTTTCGCAATTTTGCGAACGCGCCAAAAAAAATGCGATTATGTATCTTCTCTAAGCAGTATTCACAGGTTCGTCTTTTAGTGGAGACCGTGAGTGTTCACTGCATGCTATAAACTGAACTCCAGGTATTAAGTAGATGAATTTCTTGCTACAGAAGGGCAAGTTTCTAGCAACCATGTACTCATGTTCTAGAACGTGTAATGTATGGAGTGTACACAGTCTTTCTTTGGTAAACTTCCTGGAAACCCGTTAATTGGAAGATGGAGGAAAAGATACATGGCAAATGTTTATAACCTGTAATTTACGCAGCTGGGTCGCGAGGATGGGAGAGAGAGGGAAACAGGTTGCAATACTTACCGGTTACAAGCTGTGCTATTAGAGGTACAGAAACTTAGGTTTACGTTATGACAGCGTCACGTGCTTTACATATGTTACACCCAAACTCTACTGTAAATGCACAGTGTAAAGCTGTATTTAAAATCATTGCCTTACACAGGAAACCATAAATATGTTGCCACCATAATTTACATTACGCATACATTATAAAAACACATTAGTATTTTTAGTTTAAATAATTAACAGTGAAATTTCTGCCGAAAATACAACAATTTCCATTCCTAACTGCGCTTGACACACACAGCCATTACACCGATTCACTATTACACAGTACAGCCCTTAAGGGGCACTTCAGTATCACTACTTGCCTCAATATCTACGTCATGTAACTAGTCGCCAAAGGTCGAGAATAAAATACCGACTGAATAATGGCTACTTCCGTTTATTTCTGACATCTTGGGGACAGCTTTTAGGCACGTTCGCAAAATTGCAAAAAAGCGACTACTAACTTCGTTATGTCTGTCTGTCTGTCCGTCCGTCCGTCCGTCCGTCCGCATGCAGGGGCTCTGCTCCCACCAGACGGGATTCCATGGAATTTGATATTTGAGGATTTTTCGAAAATCTGTCGAGAAAATTCAAGTTTCATTAATATCTGACAAGAATAACGGCTACTTTACATGAAGACCTGTGTACATTTATGGTAATATCTCGCTGAATTCTTCTTAGAATGAGAAATGTTTCAGAAAAAAGTTTTAGAGAAAATCCAAAACACACGTTTTGTGTTTAACCTTTTAAAGCCTAGCGGTAACTTTACGTACCACCAGGTTTAACATTAAAAAATTCTACGTGGTGCCCACATTGCGTTTATGTGTTTTGTACGGATCTCAGAACAAACAGCAACTTTTGCCTTATAAAACATTAAGAGACTGATTTTTATAACCGAAGTGGAGAGTGTTTACAGCGCGGTACGCACTGAGTCCTTATATAAAACAGATACGCTTCGTCTTTAAAGGGTTAATATTTTTTTTCCGAAAATCCTACCCTTTATGAGGTAACGTGAAAGAATATGGTAGATCCAGACAGGCCACGTATGACAATATAATACGGCGCATGCACATTGCATGCTGGATAACTAACGCTACAAACACACACTCGGAGTATGTAATACTTATTGCTTTTCCACGGCAACAATGGTTAGGCGAACGCGCCTCAGTGCTACCTTAAACGTACAGTGGCTGTCTTGTTAAATAATACCAAGGCTGAAACACCCCTACGTATCACTCACAACAGTCAATTACAAACTGCACCCAATTATAATTCGTATAACACGCTGACAGGCCTGTTTCCTATTGTAATTAACAAAGCATTCTCTATAAAACGTAACACGTGGACTGTGTAATTTTCATTGAGGCGAACTGCCTGCATGCAAGCTTGAGCCTCATGACGATAAAATAAACAGGCACAACCGTCTCCACCTTCCGCTAACAATTCTCTGGACGGCCAGGGTACGGTGGTAATTAAACCAAATCAAATTTGTGCTGCGGGTTGCATCAGCTGGCCCACCTGTCAGCTGCACCCTGCCTGTTAATATTCCCACACTTTGATGCGTACAGCAAAGTGTCATCCGCCTGTCATCACAATGCTACCACAACGCTTGCTGGAATTCTAAACTGCACGGAGTATGCGGACTCTTCTGGGATATTATGCAGCGTTGATTGGTAGTCTGTTACCGACGTTTTGGGACAACCTCTCGGTCGAATCTTCAAGGATCACGCAGACTGTTTGGCCTTTGAAGATGAAGTGTTACTAATTACTGCAGTCCGTGGGCTTGGTCGTGAAGACCTCTGGACTTCTTAGTTACGACCTAGCAAAGGCGTGGTAGCGTCACCCGCTTTGCTGGACGAATTATTGCTGTACTCAGCTGTCAAGTTTAAAATTTTTGGGTCAAGCATTCCAGATCTCTTGTTAGTCCTGACAGCTGACAAATTACTTCTTGTCCTTTGCCCAGTACAGCTATCCCCTGCATACACAGCCTACCTTAACTAACCTCCAGTAGCCAAATGCTACAATTTTGCCCCCCATTTAAAACAACATCCTCTTTCCCTAATAAATTTACACAATCAGTGTACTTATTGTCATCTAATAACACCTGCCTGAATTCAAACACAAACCAACGGTTACAGAAGGAAACACAATTCTCCGAAACGTCGGAAAACAGTAACGACACAGTGTCACATACTGGAAGACTTATATAACCAAAAGCAAAGTTCGTTCCATTCCACGGTTCTGAAAAGTACAACTTGCATTACAAAGGTCGGTCAGAAAATACGTTTAGATGCCGTACAATTTCGTAACTGAGTAACCAACACTGACTGTGACTACACCCGGGCAATTCAAGGATGAGAAGTTGTCATCCGCTTGCAGCGCTGAAGAAATATTTTGGCGGCCACAAACTTACAGACGATCGCGAGTTGGCAACAGTTGTGACCCGAGTGCTGATAACACAGGACACGGACTGATATAAACCCGGAATAGAAAAGCTGGCCCCCCCACGATATGATAAATGTGTCAACAGCAACGAAGACTGTGTGGGACAGTAATGGGGTAGCAGTACAATTAAATGTGGGGTGTTCTTTTTAGAGCTGAAAACTAAGAACCACAGAATATATTCACTGTAAACTTTTTACGACATTGCGCTCGTACAGTACTGGAATTGATATTGGAATAACAGACACTAGGCGGTATTTCTACGCAAAAGTAGCTATGAAATTCTATCATTGAAAGTGGCCACTGCAATACTGATTCAAGAATAGTTTAACTGTCATCTGCTGCTTCCATCTCTGTTTCATATTTGTAACTACATGAATTACGTTTGGTAACAAACGTAAGTACAAAATGGTCAGTGTCGGGTCTTTTACGTGGCACATAGAGGTTAATCGCGAGTTTTGAAGAGACAGAACGGAGTGACGTATTCGTCGGCTGTATCTCTAACCCTTTAAAGACGAAGCGTATCTGTTTTATATAAGGACTCAGTGCGTACCGCGCTGTAAACACTCTCCACTTCGGTTATAAAAACCAGTCTCTTAATGTTTTATAAGGCAAAAGTTGCTGTTTGTTCTGAGATCCGTACAAAACACATAAACGCAATGTGGGCACCACGTAGAATTTTTTAATGTTAAACCTGGTGGTATGTAAAGTTACCGCTAGGCTTTAAAATGTTAAGGCACAGCACAAACAACTATGTCACGTTCTCCCCGGCTCCAATTTTGACCTCTACCACAGCAAATGATTCATCCAGCCCCTAGCTCACTGTTGGACGGTGGGAGTGAGTGAGTATGACCACGAAAATCCTCCATCATAACAGTTGGGCTTCTGATCTAAGTCTGAACCCAAGACCTCCACGAAAAAGGGCTCAATAATCAGTCAACAACAAAACTTTTCTTGACATCTGCGCTCTTCTGGAACATTAACTCAGCGTCATGAGGTAATCCTTTACAGACGTTTCGGGACACCGAATCTGTACCATATTTAGGGGTCGAGAAGTCCAAGAAGGACTAATACGTCCCGAAACGTCGGTAAAGGATTACCACACGGTGCATCGTAATATCTCTGAAGGGTACAGATTTCATCATCGCAGCGGACGCCTGAAATCAAAACTATTCTTGCTAAGACTGACGGATGATATAGGCTGCAGTTTGTTGCAAATCACTTACAGAAGCGCTAACTCATACGCAATGGATACAGTGTTTCTGTATACACAAGATGGCGGCGTACCGCAGGCTCTGAGGCAACACAGCCGGCCACCTATTGAGCACAGGATTATGTCTGGTTTATACTGCAGGACCATCAGCGGTTGCAAGGTTAGCAGACAGAATTAATGTTCCTGCAGTATAACCATAGGATGACAAATGTGCGAGACGGATGCAGTTGGCTTACAGCGTGCGGAATGAAAGTGCGTAAGACAGGCAGTAAGCATAATGGTTAAGCAGGTGACAGTCTTGCTTCGTATTTCACGGGATCGGATTTGCGACCCGGAGAATGGACAGCGTGACTCAAAATATACACGGTTGTACTCAGTTCCTTCCGAAAATTATGGGCTAATACCGAAAATTATAGGTTAATACCGAAAATTATGGGTTAATACCGAAAATTATGGGCTAATACCGAAAATTATAGGTTAATACCGAAAATTATGGGCTAATACCGAAAATTATAGGTTAATACCGAAAATTATGGGCTAATACCGAAAATTATAGGTTAATACCGAAAATTATTGGTTAATACCGAAAATTATGGGCTAATACCGAAAATTATGGGCTAATACCGAAAATTATAGGTTAATACCGAAAAGTATGGGCTAATACCTCACACTATACATGCCACGACCGTCAATTCCAACCCCTTTCCAATCTATTATACGCTGAGGTTTTAGGTTTCCATGGCAATATCCATGGAGAATACTTTCTAGTACGAAGCGACGCCGTACGGTCTGGTCGACACGTATCGACGTTTTACAGAAGCATACCATTTCCAAAGTGGGCCGTGATAGTTCAGTCGGTATAGAGACTTGCTACGGGCTGGACGGTCCGGGGATCGAATCGTGGTGGGGGGGAGATTTTCCGCAGCCGTCCAGACTGTCCCTGGGGCCCACCCAGCCTCCTTTAAATGGGTACCGGGTCTCTTTTCCGGGGATAAAGAGGCCGGGGCGTGGCGTTGACCACCCACCCGCATCTAGCACCTAGGTTCAAGAAAGACTAGCGCTATATTTCTACTCCGCCTTTGGGCCTTCATGGCATGTTCTAGGGTGAATTTACAATTACATTCAGCGTCACCACGAGGCCCGTAAATGTGTACCCTACTGCACGTCACCTAGTACCTACGAAACGACAGTATATCTGCCCCCTAAAAGGGTTGTATCTAAAGAGACATTGATCTCCAGCATTCATTAGTTTTTGATTTCATATTAGCTAAAGACAGGCACTATGCCTAACACTACATAGCTCATGATGATGATGATGATGATGATTATTATTATTATGATCATCATCATCATCATCATGATATTTGGTAAAGATGGCGTCCATAAATGAACCTTCAACACAGACGAAATATTTCGTACAAAGTTTGTAGCACGTTTACAATGTCGCCATGTAATTCCAAATTAACTTTCATTTACAGATTGTAAGTATAGTTAGATCTAATTGTACTTACAGTCGAACCCGGTTATAACGTCACGAAACGGACTGAATATTCTATGTCGTTATAAACGAGTGTTGTTATAACCGAGGAGTATAATGTTACGGTTAACAGCGAGGAACTAATTGGTATCACAGAATATCTGACGCTATAGACGAGGTGTCGTATAAACCGACGTCGTTATAACCGGGCTCAACTTGTACATGATTCGCTTATTAAAAACTGTTTCTTTTTCAGTTACTTTAAAAGATATCTTTTGAACGAGTTAGGTTCGTTTCACTCTCGCACTGTTTCTCAGCAAACATTTCCAGAGCAGGTCTCACCTTTAACATCACATGACTGACCGCATTCAACAGCCATAAGCTGGGAGCTTTCTCAGACACGACGCCGTGGATTCTGGTATAAAGATATATCAACTTTTCGAATAAATATGCTGCCTCAGTCTTGAAACGTACAGTAAAGTCACGCTCAAATAGCACCTCCACAACATAATTTATGTCAATCGTGACCGATACGATGACTTCAAATCGGACACAGAATATTCAAAGGATGTAATCTCATGTCATCATTGAAGACGGACGTCTCAGGTTCCACCGAAACGTAGGCACCTATTCACAAAACTGCAAGACGTCACACTTAAAACAACTCTCCGCCTACGTATTCAAATCTCAAAATATTTATACTGTCACAGCCGTACCCAATGCCCGACTGATTCCTGAGCAGTTCTCTTTAAAAGAGTGTGTGTTATGTTGGATCGAACTTAAAGCAAACACTGTGGGGTAGGAACACAGGAAGTGCGCCTGGTGTGGGGGTTGAATATTTCATAGCGGAGCCCGGACACCAACAGAACGAACATGGGTAAAAGAAAAAGTAAAAAAAAAAAAAAAGGGAGAAGAAGAAGAACGTAAACAGAAGGGGTGTGGTTAAGGGTTCAAGAGGGAGAACAGGGTCCCTTGCCCCTTCTGGTTTCGGTTTGCCTGCGATAGTAGTGACAGTCCGAAGTTAAGACAGAAGGGGTTTCTGACAATCAGAATTCCATATCGCTGTTATCGAACACTTTGTAAAACCTAAGAGTCCAGGGACAGCTCACGAAATACAGTGGCTATGCGTTCAAAGATCGAGGGCGACCGATCCCCGGCAGGGGGCCAGAGCGACGCGTCCATTCAAACACTCGGACCTTCCCTGCCTCCTATTCAATGGGCACCGGAGAGTTGCTCATTAGGGCTGAAGTCTAAGGACCTCGCGACAGCTACATCGGCACAGTAATTACAGTACGGGCTAAAAGACTGACGAATCAGATATCGATTTCCTGTAAAGCAAGAAGTTTTTTCTCTTCTGCAACGCGCCCACAAAATATCCTTCCCAGTAAGACAGACATCCTGTTGCGATGAACATACACAAAGTAAAGGGCCGAAAGCCGTCAATCAGAAATAAGTTTCATGCTGCATCTCATATACCTTTAATGCGACATGTTTCGGCTTAAGTACAGAAAGCCATCTGCGGCGAAATTAACCCTTTAAAGACGAAACGTGTGTGTTTTATATAAGGATTCTGTGCGTACCGCGCTGTAAACGCTCTCCACTTCGGTTATAAAAACCAGTCTCTTAATGTTTTATAAGGCAAAAGTTGCTGTTTGTTCTGAGATCCGTACAAAACACATAAATGCAATGTGGGCACCACGTAGAATTTTTTAAGCCTTTAAAGACGAAGCGTATCTGTTTTATATAAGGACTCAGTGCGTACCGCGCTGTAAACACTGTCCACCTCAGTTATAAAAACCAGTCTCTTAATCCTTTCTAAGGCAAAAGTTGCTGTTTGTTCTGAGATCCGTACAAAACACATAAACGCAATGTGGGCACCACGTAGAATTTTTTAATATTAAACCTGGTGGTGTGTAAAGTTACCGCTAGGCTTTAAAAGGTTAAAGTACCAAATAGATCTGCCAGCTCAAAAAATTTTAATGAATTCGTTTTATCTAATCTTACTAAAAATGCGTACTCGACATGTCAACCATACATGCCGACATGGACATGGCTTAATGTAATTTACATGACAACTTCCACCTGATGATGGTTTTTTGTATTTAAGCCGAAACATGTTGCGCAATCAAGTTATATAACATAAAACCTAGGTGTGATTCACGGCATTCCTCCATCCCCCCTTACTTTGTGTATCCTATGCAATTTTCATTGTTGTCCTTCCCTTCCTATGTGAACAAACAGCAGCGTGAGGCTGACCCAGACTGACGTAGATTCGAGATTAAGAATACATGGAGCTACATGTTCATTTGTTCATATACTCTCACATACACACACACACACACACACACACACACACACACACACGCCTGTACGTAATGTACAGTACATGTAATAACAGTACTGCTGTCCGTAACATAAGAAAATAATAATGAGAATAACCTGTAATTTGCTTAATCAAGAACAAGCAGAAATTTGCCTTAGATTTACTAGCTAATATCAAGTTTGTAATTGAAGAATACAAAACGTACAAGATTAAGCTGTTCAGAAGTTTTGACACTAGTACTAACAATTTCAAAACGCCAACACGTACTTTAAACCTTCCTATCTGAATGACGGGTAGGTAAGACATATCTGGACAGCAAAATTCACCACAACTTAGCGTCGTGTTACGAACTGTCGTCGTGTCACGGCGTTTAGATTCTACTGCATTACGTTCCGACATAAACAGTATAACCCGGTTATAACAACATCGGTTCATGCGACAACTCGCCTACAGCGTCAGATATTCTGTGGTACCAATTAGTTCCTCGCTGTTAACCGTAACATTACACTGCTCGGTTATAAGAACGCTTGTTTATAAGGACACAAAATATTGAGTCCCTTTCATGACGTTATAACCGAGTTCGACTCTTACAGAATAACACGAAACAAAGCTGTGTTAAAAACATAATGAGAATTTCTGCAGTAATTATTCAACAAAGATAAGATTCCCCCCCCCCCCACCCGTGTCATTCCATTCAATCTAAAACATGACACTTTACCACGAAGTGTATTAGACAGTACCAGCTTTATGATGGTAAGAATTTCTAGATCACCCTGTGTGTTGATGTACATGGCCACTTCACTCGTATCAACACCAACAAATTTGCTTTCTCTTGCATAATACGTGACTTTGTTATCACCCAGTTTCTTTCTATTACGACATCTACAAAATTCCTTTCAATTCTTGTTCAGTGTTAAACACTTTAACCGCCCAAAATGACGACCAAAACACAGTAGGAAAGAAACTTAAACGAAGACTCAACCCATTTATACAACCCCTCCGTCTATCCAACGAAGCATTTTACAACTTCCTCATAAATTTATCCTTTATTACTATTATACGTCTGACTCCCCATGCCTCCACAACGTCAAAACACCCCACCATTCCTGTCTTTTATTTCAAGTCGTTAAGTCACCTTCCTAGCGCCCTGCTGCCACACAACAAAACACACATTCACCCACCCTATACAGACTCCCGCTCGTAAAAAAAGTCAAAATTCCAACGTCAGAACAATTCCTACAGCCACAGCGGGATTCTGCGTCTAGATTGGTAAGGTAGAATACCCGTTACCGACATTCCGACTCTTTGTCCCACATAAGAGAACTCTGTGGGACAGTGGTAACTAGACTTACCGGGTACTATAATGTTAAATGTCCCCGAATTTTGGTCACAGAATTTATTTATATGATCTAACATGATTTTAGACGTAGGCAGTGACGATTTTTAACTGAACAGCATTAGCGGACAGGAGCGATGTGTTCTCTGTGCGGTACGAACCGAATGCTAATTACACAAGCTTCGTTCTTCGAAACTTCTTGGCACGTAGTCTTGCGCCATTCTGCAGAAGGCCGCGCCGAATTAACAATAACCCAACTCGTTTGTATTTCAAGCTGCGAATTACGATTTAAATCAAAGGATACGATAGTAAGAATTTTGAGTATTTTAAATCAAAATCACATCTTTAACTCCAGCCCTTTTAAACAGCAGCATTAACCCTTTAAAAACGAAGCTTATCTGTTTTATATAAGGACTCAGTGCGTACCGCGCTGTAAACACTCTCCACTTCAGTTATAAAAACCAGTCTTTTAATGTTTTATAAGGCAAAAGTTGCTGTTTGTTCTGAGATCCGTACAGAACACATAAACGCAATGTGGGCACCACGTAGAATTTTTTAATGCTAAACCTGGTGGTACGTAAAGTTACCGCTAGGATTTAAAAGGTTAATGCCTAAGCTACCAGCACGAAATACGTACATTTTCTGTCAATCCTGCAATTTTGATAGGCTGATTTGTAAATCAATAATTGTAATGATATCCCTGTCCACGCCATGAACGCATAGAGGGGGAGCAGATGTATAGCTCCACTCATTCTTCACCTTTGTATCGGATGGATGTAAGTGGTCAGCTTCAGTCCCCAGCCACTTTACCCCCGAGAAGAGCCCCAAGTGCCCAAACAATAAGGGGCTGGGTACGCGACAGATCTTGTCTGAAAAGTCTACAGAGTATACAACTGCCTCTCCCCTTCCGGGAGTCGAACCACTAGCCTCCGGACGTCCAGCCCCTAGCTTAGTCACTATACCAAATGAGCCCTCCTGGTTCTCGCATTTTCAGACAGGAGGTTTTAAAACGAAGCGCACTGAAAGGAAAGCACAAAATTAGAATATGTATTTCTAGACTAGTTTGGTCGTTTATACAGGGAGCTGTGAATCGTGCATACACAAAGTTGACTTGTGACGGTCAGCGTATCTCGAGTAAGAGAATTGCAAGAGAGTTCAGTTGCGAATTTGACCATGCGCGACAACGTATTATTGTTATGACACATAAAAACGAAGGTACGAGACGACGTATTAAACATAAGGGACTAAGACCAATGTACAGGAAAGTTGCCTCCTGTTTTCAGATGTCTGTGTAACTGTGGGCCCATATAGAAATTTAAAACACAGTCTCAACCAGCAACACGCGGTGCAGCAGAGCAAAACGAGATATTTGTTACCGACCGCAATTAAAACAATGAAGTCTATTGAAACTTTTCTTAGAACATAAAGTCAGTGCAAGTAGAAGTCGACGCAGGGGATGCCCAAAGGCCGGGCACCAGGTCACCCGGGCGACTTAATTCTGTACGGCGGCGAATAATACGAATTTGTGAGGTCCCCAGTATGGAACTTGCTTCATGTCACGTTCCTCCTTCCTAGAATTGTAAGGTAGGTCCTACCTTTTTCTGTAAAATTTGGTTACTCCCGGCTTTGCAAATCATTAACCTCCACATTAGATGGAGAGGTGTGATACTCTTCACGGCGCCGGCCGCCTTACCTCCGCAAAACACCCAGCTTTACTCCTAAATAGAAAGTGCGGTGATTTCCAGACCCGGTCTAGACGCTGTGAGAGAGAGAAGGGTCAAACCAAGCTCTATCAGTCGTCCACGCAACAGCGTAGTCTCCACACTAAATGAACTTATCGGGGCTCCATTTAATACATAACAAGTTAGGAAATCTACGCGTATCATTGCATTTCTGTCGCGTCTGCTTCCTTTTAGTTCGCCATCAAGAAGACCGTGAGGCCTATGTCAAAAAAAGATGCGCCTTCAGTTTCCATCTACAAATTTTGCTCCAAATTCTGACGTTCTTCGCTCCGACAAAAAAAAAATGTTTATAGCTGCGAAAAATGTTTCCGTCTTCATGTGAATTATCCGCCACTGTTTTCAGGCTGTAATTAAAACTGGAACACGTCGACACATTCTAGTGAAAGTTCCCACTATCGAATTGTGTGGAAATTGACGAATTCCGCCTCTATTTCAGATTCCCACAGGCAGCACTCCACTGAGCCTGTGCTGCAGTCTACATTCTATCTTATGACGTACTTTCTGGTATGTCGGTGTGACTGAATTTGTACTCCGTGAGCTCGCGAAGTTACAGTAAGATAAGACAGCTTGAAGGGATGGCGGTGGCGGAGGCGGAGGAGGCGGTGGTAGTGGTAGTTGGTGGTGGTGGTGGCGGTGGTGGTGGTGGTGGTGGTGGTGGTGGTGGTGGTGGTGGTGGTGGT
>BLKM01000174.1:319460-378638 GCA_013340265.1 Coptotermes formosanus | reverse complement strand
AAAAAGCTTTAATGCAATTATAGAGGAACCGGAGAAGGCGGTGGTGGTGGTGGTTGGTGGTGGTGGTGGTGGTGGTGGTGGTGGCGGCGGTGGTAGTGGTGGTTGTTGGTGGTGGTGGTGGTGGTGGTGGTGGTGGCGGCGGTGGTAGTGGTGGTTGTTGGTGGTGGTGGTGGTGGTGGTGGTGGCGGTGGTAGTGGTGGTGGTGGTGGTGGTGGTGGTGGTGGTGGTGGTGGTGGTGGTGGTGGTGGTGGTGGTGATGGTGGTGGTGATGGTGGTGGTGGTGGTGGTGGTGGTGGTGGTGGTGGTGGTGAGGACGACGACGGCTATAATAATAGTAACAAAAATAACAATAGTCAAGGGTCACTTCCTTTCGATAAGGGTCCACACTGCAATACAGAATGAATGACACTACAATACCGACTGAAACCCTGCCGGTTTTTGCTGCCGTATCGTGACTTGGCTTCTATTTGGTTTCCATGGAAACACTGCAAAGGCACAAGGACATAACAACGTAATGACAAGCCAACAAACACTGCTTTCCTTCTACCACCACCATCACCACCAATAATAATAATAATAATAATAATAATAATAATGCAAAAAGCTTTAATGCAATTATAGAGGAACCGGAGAAGGCACCTGACTGGCTGACCACAGGAATAACATATTTGATACCAAAATCGGGAGACAGTAAGGAAGTCAGAAACTACCGAGCCATTACATGCTTAACAACCATGTACAAAACCCTAACAGGAATAATAGCTACAAGAATCTCCAAACATTTGGAAGAGCAGAGCTTACTACCAGCAGAGCAAAAAGGTTGTCACCCTGGAAGTAAAGGTTGCAAGGATCAGTTAATGGTATCAAAAGCAATATATGAAGACTGCAGGAGAAGGAACAAGAATTTAAGTATAGCTTTGATTGATTACCAGAAAGCATTTGATAGCATTCCACATAGCTGGGTGGAAAGGTCAATAGGATTGGTAGGAGTGAACAGTAAAATTGTCCGATTTTGTAAACTATCCATGGAGAAATGGAACACAAGGCTTTTTTTAAAAACAAAGCAGGAAGTAATGCAGTCACAACTCATTCAGGTACGAAGAGGAATATTCCAAGGGGACTCTCTTTCGCCATTACTTTTTTGCATAGCACTTATTCCATTAACAAACGAGCTGAACAGAGCTGACTGTGGGTATCAAGTACATGGAACTGAGAGGAAAATTAGTCACTTATTGTATATGGATGACTTGAAACTGGTAGGTAGAAATGAGAATGATTTGAAGAACGAAATAAAAATTGTACAGACAATTAGTAAAGATATAAATATGAATTTTGGTTTAGAAAAATGTGCAAGAATATGTTTGAAAAGAGGTAGGGTCCAAAGCAAAATGCACATAGGAAGCACGTTTGAGAACGACATTAGAGAACTGGACCCGAGGAAAGCATATAAGTATTTGGGAATAGAAGAGAATTTTGACATACAGCATAAGAATGAGAAAGAAAAGTTTAAGAAGGAATACTTGAGGAGACTGAGATTAGTTTTGGGTACAGAATTAAGTGCAAAGAATAAAATTCAAGCAATTGGATCATTGGCAGTACCAGTACTTAGATACAGCTTTGGAATTGTTAACTGGCACTTAGAAGAACTGCGAAAACTAGATCGGAAAACGAGGAAATTATTAACCATTCATCGACAGCATCACCCAAAGGCAGATGTAGATCGCTTGTATGTTCCCCGAAAACAGGGAGGAAGGGGTTTAATGCAATTAGAAGCAGCCTATGCAGTAGAAATTGCAAAAATGGTGGAATATGTAGAAATGAAGGAAGACTCACTAATACAGGTTGTAAGAACACACCAACACAACACGGACTCAGCAGTGTTAGAGACAGCTAGATGCCTCAAGACAGAAGTACAGACAGAAACAAGAAAGTTGAAAGACAGCATAGTGGAAAAAACAAAAGGAAGATGGCATGGGAAGAGGATGCATGGACAATTGCCACGTAATTTAGATGCAAAGCTGGTGGATATTGAACAGTCATATCACTGGCTAAAATCTGGCGACATCAAGGGAGAAACAGAAAGTGCAATAGTGGCAGTTCAAGACCAAGCAATTAGTACAAACTATTTTAAGAATAAAATTTTGAAGGAAGAAATTGAGAGTAAATGCCGGTTGTGTACACAACATGAAGAAACTATTGACCACTTAACCTCAGGATGCCCCATTTTGGCAAAGAACGAATATTTAATGAGACATGATAAAGTCTGTTTACATTTACACTACTCAATATGTAAAGCCTTGGGCATTGAAACCACAGACAAATGGTATACACACATGCCCAACCCTGTGTGTGAAGAGGGAGATGTCACAGTGTTATGGAATCAAGCAGTACACACAGACAGAGAAGTTACAGCAAATAGGCCAGATATAATAATTAAAAACAAAAAAGAGAAAACATGCACACTGATAGATGTGGCAATACCAGCAGACAAAAACGTTGTGCAAAAGGAAGCGGAAAAGAGGTTAAAATACAAGAGTTTATGTATAGAGATACAACGAATGTGGAACCTGAAGTGTACAATTGTACCAGTAATAATTGGAGCCACTGGAATAGTAACGAGAAGCTTAAAGAAAAATTTGGAAGCTATACCAGGAAAACATTCGATAGATTCACTACAAAAGACAGCTATACTTGGAACATCACACATAATACGGAAAGTTCTGCAGTGTGAAGCTTGAAGCCTGAGCGGTGGGGATCACTGCTGGTTCAAGAGACGTACCAGGAAGAAAAGGCCTGTGACAAGAGACACACACATAATAATAATAATAATAATAATAATAATAATAATAATAATAATAATAATAGCTGCGACACTGTGTACCCTAGAAACATGGTTTATTTCAGGTATATAAGCGTGAATACCGTGCATAAAGACGACGACGACGATGATGATGATGATGATGACGACGATGACGACGACGATGATGATGATGATGATGAGGATGATGATGATGATACAACCCAGATAACTCTCGGCTTTGTATCAAGAGGGATATGAGTGTCCAAGCCACCATAACCACTAATTTTATTGGCCAAAGACAAAACATGACGTCATATACGGCCCTTAATAACACTAACCTTCATAATCCAGCAGTTACTACCGTTAAACACCACTACACCGAAGCACCGCGTGCGTTCGTGGAACGGTGAAATAGAGACGAAAAGAAGAAAGGGAAGAAGAAAGTAAACAAAAACAAAGAAACTATCTCAAAGGGAACAGAATGTCTCCCGATCGCACAGAAACCCTGCATCCGGCAGGACATCCCGTGACAGCTGCCCGAGCTCAGAGAGGCGATAAAAGATACATCCTGTAGAATAAGCGAAACGTAAGAACGGCAACCATCCTGGTACCTGTTATTTCTCACTGTTACAATTTCAAAAAACCAAGCGAATTTCGAACGTCCGTACCTCCTGTCACATTATAGCCACACAGGCGTGTCTATCTTCAGACAATCTGCCTCGGGTTCGTTTGCGCAGCGTTAAACGAAACAAGACCACGGGTTCAAATCCCGCCTCAGGCATGAATATTTATGGTGTGTCTACATGTTATTTTTAACCCACTCCCTTCCAGTCGATAAACACACACAGCTTTGGGCTACAATCAACACATGTCTTATTGACCGTTAATAATCGGACAACGCCAAACACAAGAAACCACTAACGGTGAATCAAGCACGGATCTGAAAACCTCATACAGGTAAATCTACAGGTAAATTTGTCCCTTAGTTTAACCACGACACACGGTAATGTGGGGTGTGCAGATATAGTTGCACGCATTCTGAAACTTGGAACCGAATTGTGACGAGTAATGAGACTTATGCCCCGGCCGCTTTAACTCTAACATACAGCCGAACTCGGTTATAACGTCATGAAGGGTACTAAATATTTTGTGCCGTTATAAATGAGTGTTGTTATAACCGGGTAGTGTAACATTATGGTTAAGAGGAATTAACTGGTTATCACAGAATATCTAGCGCTATAGGCGAGGTATCGTATAAACAGACGTCGTTATAACCGGGTTCGACTGTACATTGTGTCCTAGACTCGAAATATAAAATGTGGTGAAAAGGGAAATACCTGAGTTTAGATTTCCTAGAGGCAGTGAATATGAACACTGTTGCCCCATAGTATTTGACATCGTACAGCTTGGTGCACGTGTACTGAAGTTTCAAAGGAGCCCGCTGCCTCCACCATCTGCATATATCTATCCTGATTTCAGAGGAAGCGGGTTTTTCTGAAATCGGTGCAACACACGACAGACAAAAGTAAAAAGGTAAAGGTAAAGCTCGCCCTAGAACAGTACATGAAGGCCCAGAGGGAGAGAAGAGGTACAGCTCTACTCTTTCTTTAACCTCGGCCCCAGATCTGGGGTGGATGGTCAATGCCACCTCCCGCGGCTTTACCCCCGGGAAAGAGACCCGGTACCCATCGTACAGGGGGACGGGTGGGCCCCAGGGCCGGTCTGGACGGGTGCGAAAAATCTCGCCCCCACCGGGATTCGACCCCCGGAACGTTCAGCCCGTTGCAAGTCGCTATACCGACTGAGCTATCGTGGCCCACTCTTTAACAGACTAAACGATGTCTAATCCCAAAAGACAAAACCCTTCAGCGAAATCTCCGCTCCTGCTGAGAATAAAGCCTCGATTCCCCAGACACCCGGCCTGAAGCCAAGCCCCCGTTCTGACGCGCGCCACAGCCACTTTGTGACACAGTCCTCTCCTACGAACTCCGCGCTTAAGCGTGTTGCTAACCCAACCCATCTGAATTATTCGTTTTGTCTATCCGGGAAACAGAAAGTAGAAGACAGTACAGTGGATTCACATAAAAATATGCAGCACTGTAACATAAATTATGCTTTGGCGAAACCTGAACACATTTCTACCATCAAGCAATATGACCAGCACATGGCGTGTGACCGCCACGGATGGGGTGAAGCGGCGTTTCTCAAACTATGTTCCGCGAGTTGTGAGTACGTCTTCGGTGCAAAAAAAATCACACTTTTTATACTAAATTTGAATTTAGCATATCTGATCATAGTTTTAAGATACTGTTCATATAAGAATTTTTATAAGAACCTTTCATTTGGTTACAAACAGATCTCATTGCACTGACTTCTATTTGATAAACGAGGGACCACAAAACGTACCTGTTTCGTAAATATTTACTGAGTGCCGTGACCAGAAAGTTTCGGTAACGGTGGGGTAAAAAATGAATATCGTATTACACGGCGTCATACGCCAGAAGACAGCAATCTTATGAAACAAGATGACTGACTAGCTAGCTAGCTAACTAACTAACTAACTAACTAACTAACTAACTAACTAACTAACTTACTTACTAACTAACTCCATGGAGCAGAGGCCTTCTTGAGAAGCTAACAGTTTCTCAGCTAGTCAAGAAATTCCCCCCATTTTATGGAACCCGGAGGTTCATTACCGCATTCACAAGAGCCCGCCACCTGTCCCTATCCTGAGCCAGCTCAATCCAGTCCATGTCCCCATCCCACGTCTTGAACATTAATTTTAATATTATTCTTCCATCTACGCCTGGGTCTGCCAAGTGGTTGTCTTCCATCACGTCTCCCCACCAAAATCCTGTATTCATCTCTCTTTTCCCCCATACGTGCTACATGCCCCACTCATCTCATTCTTCTCGATTTGATTACCCGAATAATATTTGGTTATAAGTACAGGTCATTAAGTTCCTCGTTATGTAGTCTTCTCCACTCCCCTGTCGCCTCGTCCCTCTTAGGCCCAAATATCCTCCTCAGCGCCCTATTCTCGAACGAAACAAGATGACACTGTCTCTAAGTATGTGTACATGTAACGCTTCTTACTTTAAAAAGTGGCACCATCAGTATAGAGAAACGTGCGCGATTTGAGCTTCTCGCCGTGTCGTACTTGAGGGTTCAGGCCTTCTGCGATATGGCAATGTTTCATCGGTTACAGCTTCCTGCAGTTTCGAAAAAAATAGTACGATAAAACGGTATAAGCGAAGTTTACCCTCTCCATTCCATGAAGGAATATAGGGGGATCAGAAGTACAGCTCCCCTCATTCTTAAACTCAGCACTAGGTCAATGTGCATGACTAACTGCACGCTCCGGCTGCTTTACCTTCGTGCAAGAACACCAATAGCCATCGAGTATAAAGCTGAGAAGGCCCCAGAGCCGTTTTAGACATTCTAACTCCATGGAGCAGAGGCCTTCTTGAGAAGCTAACAGGTCCTCACCTAGTCAAGAAATTACCCGCATTTTATGGAACCCGGAGGTTCGTTACTGCATTCACAAGAGCCCGCCACCTGTCCCTACCCAGAGTCCGTAGCTAGGGTCGTACCAAAGAATCAGTCCAGGTCCCAGGCTTTGTAGGCTGTTTCGCAAAATCATAATTTTTAAGGTGAGGAGTTGTTAACACCTCGCCCAACCCCAAGCTGGAGGACAACCCCTTATCGGCTGTCCGCGACTGCTTATTAAATGTATTCGCAGCTACCCTTCATAACTGGAGGCCGTTCCTCCATCCGCAACCTGAGGATGCGCCATGCCGTGGTGACAGGGACCCACTTTAGACATTCGTCGTGAGAACATAAAAATAGCCTTCCTCTACGGGGATTCGAACCCGGGACCGTCCAGACCGTAGCCCGGTCACTCAAACTGCCTATGCTACCCCTGTCCCAGAAGTACTATGTTCCTTGGTAAAGTCGAGAAACACTAACAGAAAGACACATTTTCGCATTTCTCAGAACACAAATTTGAAGAACCCTTCTCACTCTCCTGAAGCTGGAAGCAGTACCCCCCTCCGAAACACTGGTGCCTACATACCAATGTACACGTTGTCACATCCCATAACATGGACACCTTTATGAGAATCGCTGTGAGAACCTAAAATATAGCGCAGTGTGGACAACTGGGCAGCACGGGAGACACCGGACCCACTCCGTCGGGGCACTGCGGTGTGCAGGTTTGTTCTGACGGTGGTTCCCATTTCTTCAAGTGAAGCCATAAAATTTCTGACAACTCTACAGGGCAGCTGGGGAACATAACGGCGAAGGAAAAGGCAGAGAGTAAAGGAAAACCCCACCTAATAACACGTGAGCATCAAAGGTCAGAGTTGAAAACGAGAAATTTAGCAGACTCTTCAGGATTATGAACGAACAAGCCCCAAAATCGAGACAGAACGTACTTCTTAAAAGTCTGTTCACTTCTACCAGACTACACGGCGTCATATATCACCAGACAATTTTCATTACTTATGGCTGTGAGAAGCACAAATCACATCGAAAATTGGGTAGGCAAACCTGAAAATGACGTCACGTGGATGACCTGTCCTAAGTGGGAGGATAATATTAAAGCGTATCTTACAGTCTCGCAACTCACTGCGTGACACTCACTTCGGTTAGCATTCCATTATCTGTCGGTCAGTGCACCGTCAGCCTTATTCGCCGTAATTCAGGTTTTAGTCTAAACCAGCTGTTCATATATATTTCTTTTCAGGACCGTTTAAAAATTTCCAAGGTTCACAGACCAAGACGTCATGATTTTCCGCCTTTCTTAACCCTTTAAAGACGAAGCGTATCTGTTTTATATAAGGACTCAGTGCGTACCGCGCTGTAAACACTCTCCACTTCGGTTATAAAAACCAGTCTCTTAATGTTTTATAAGGCAAAAGTTGCTGTTTGTTCTGAGATCCGTACGAAACACATAAACGCAATGCGGGCACCACGTAGGATTTTTTAATATTAAACATGGTGGTCAGTAAAGTTACCGCTAGGCTTTAAAAGGTTAATATTGCGACAGTGTGTTACAGAGACAGAGTACTTAACATCCTACGACATTACGCAAAATGCAGCTAGGTATAGAGAAGATGAAGAATATAAGTACAAATCAATCGTTTCGTTTCGCAGTCCTTCCCTCTTCCACCTACCTGTTCACAGCAGGTGTCGAGGTTGTTTATTTTCACTTGATCACACTCAGACACACACCGCAGTCGGTAGGACTCTTCTGGACGAGGGATTGGTCCGTCGCAGAGACCTCTACCTGACAACACAAACACTGTACAAGAGACAAACATCCACGCCCTCGGCGAGATTCGAACCCGCAATCCCAGCAAGCGCTCGGCCGCAGACCTGCACCTTAGACGGCGCGGCCACTGGGATGGGCTTACAAATCAGTAAAGACGTTTTAATACGACAGATGCGTCCCTTCTGTAGAGTTTTATTACGCTCGCGGACCACTGCTGGTCTGCGGGTGGGCCGTAACTTTGATGCCCTCTCCTGTAGCCTGTATAGAACTCTGGAGACTAGACGGAGCGTCGACATGTTGCTCGGTGCTACTGTCCACATTCACCGCTGGGGGAACCTCAAAACTTAACACGGCCTGTTTGCGAGTCCACATGAAATTTAACAATACAGGCAACGTACGAATAACGTTAACACGGCGGCGCGTTCGCGTAACTACTGTTGCCGTGGGAAAGCAATAAGTATTATATATTATGAGTGTGTGTGTCCGTAGCCTCAACTATCCAGCACTCAAAGCACATGCGCTGTATTATATTGTCATCTGTGGACTGTCTGGCTGTACCATATTTTCCCACATTGTCTCATAAACTGCACGATTTTCGGGAAAAATTTACTGAACATAAAATGTGTTTTGATTTTCTCTACAGCTTTTGTCTGTAACATTTCTCATTCTAACAAGAAGTCAGCGAGATATTACCATCATAAATGTACACAGGTGTTCGTGTAAAGTACCCGTTATACTTGTCAGATTTTAATGAAACTTGAATTTCTCAAAAGACTTTCGAAAAATCCACAAATATCAAATTTCATGAAAATCCGTCCATTGGAAGCAGAGTTGTTACATACGGACGGACGGACGGACGCACGGACGGACGGACGGACGGAAGGAAAGACATGACGAAGCTGAGTTGTTCTTCGCAAGTTTGCGAAAGCGCCTAAGAGCACACTGAGTAACTAACCCTAAGCATCAGAGCTCATTTTGAGGTGCTAAGAATTCCTGCAGCAGCCAACTGCTTACCTGTTGTACAGACCGATGGTTGAGTAAGTTGCGACGTCTAACGCTTTCGCAGCGGTGTAGTTGGGATTCCGTTCATCTGGGACACATTACTGCGTCATCCGGCATTTCTTCTAGGACATACCGGCCCACCAAAGTAAGGGCACTAGGTTCTCTCGAAACGTCGCGATCCCACTACCCACAGACGAAATTTCATATCCACAAGAATAAAATCCATTCGGTGACCTTTTTACAAAAGCTCTGGTCCCCAGCTTGAACCATACGAGTCCAGACCACAACCTTCCACCTGATTTCTTTAAACTACAGTGGTAAGTATATGCAGCATCTGGTTTAAGCTTTTAAAGCCTAGCGGTAACTTTACGTACCACCAGGTTTAACATTAAAAAATTCTACGTGGTGCCCACATTGCGTTTATGTGTTTTGTACGGATCTCAGAACAAGCAGCAACTTTTGCCTTATAAAACATTAAGAGACTGGTTTTTATAACCGAAGTGTAGAGTGTTTACAGCGCGGTACGCACAGAGTCCTTATATAAAACAGATACGCTTCGTCTTTAAAGGGTTAATATTAAACAAAAACTCTGCATTTCCCTGTGGTGTGTTTTTGAGTTTCTTTGTTATATTCATAAAAAAAAAGCAGTCCCATTACAGGCCCGGACAAACCCTGAGGGTTCCAGAAGGTTTAGGCTCCCAGATTTCAAGACAATCGGCACATGAAGGTGGTAAGGTTGTCAGCCCTACGCACCGGCCGTCTTTACCCCCCAGGAAATATTCCTGGTACACATTTGTGTTAGAGGCTGAGTCGACCCCAGGGCCATAGTGCGACCGAAAGGATTATGTCAATGAAAAATTCCAACGTCACCATCGGGAATCGAACCCGCGACATTCCGGTTTGCAGCGCACTGCCACAACCAACTGCGCCACCGCCTACCCCCTTGTTATATTCATAAGAATTACTAAATGCTACTTTCCTGAACAAAATTCACCCCTTGGTCTTTATATTACAGACAGACTGTTTTCTGTGAGTTATAAACCAAACTTCTTTATATTACTTCCATTAGATGTGACCTTCAAAGGCTTAAGGCCCATGTAATATTAAGAGCAGGTATCCAGTGCACATTCCCACAAAAACCCAGTTATTTAAAAGAAAGTGGCCACAGTCTGGAAGCCCTGCCCTTCTCATCAGCCGTGTTTCACCAACCTCGGACGGTGTCTGCGTATAAATGACTGTGGCAGAAGGGGAGAGGACTGCAGACTGTGACATAACCCCAGCTATAAATACAAGAGGGGTGGCATGAGACGAAGCCTTCTTCTCTAGTTTATAATACACAACACATAGACATAGCATAACAGAGTACGCACATCGGGTTGGTAATGCGATCCTGACGGAGACTGGCTCTCCCGCTGCAGTCCATACTCTCCCCACCTCTCTCGTATACCCGCCGTTCTTGGCAAAGTAAGCAGCCAATTTTCTCCGCTGTCTGAGAGAGAGTTTTCCTCTCACCATGACATACGAGCCAGCCTTATGCATTTTCGTCACTATAAGGTGTTTATGGATGCTGTTTCACTATGGCCGGTCTAAGGCGTAGGTCTGCGGCCGAGCGCTTGCTGGGATCCTGGGTTCGAATCCCACCGGGGGCCATGGATTTTTTTCTCTTGTACAGTGTTTGTGTTGTCAGGCAGAGGTCTCTGCGACGGGCCGATCCCTCATCCAGAGGAGTCCTACCGACTGTGGTGTGTGTCTGAGTGTGATCAAGTGAAAATAAACAACCTCGACACCTGCTGTGAGCAGGTAGAAGAGGGAAGGACTGCGAAACGAAACTTCACGGTCGGAGCACACACATATGAAAGCTAGCTTGATTCATGAATGATAGGCCTAAACTCAAAACGACTTGGAAGGAAGAGGCTGTGGCTTATACAAGGTAACATCGCGCCAGTTTTGTGGTGAGACTGAGGAAGACTAAGCATGACAGTTCATATGATCATTGCTTAGAGACTCGGACGAGGGAAGCAGATGGTTAGAAGTTACATAACACAAAATGAACGCAGCACACTACATTTAGGTAGAAACCCCTAATTGTTCGTAATTAGTCGACTACATGTTTCGGCCATCTTAGACCATTCTCAAGGAAATGGAAATAATTAGGAAAAGAAGTGTACAAGGATACGGTACTGCATGCATCAACAAGCCACTTATGTATATAGCGATACAAAAAAGTGTAAGAAGTTAGAAACATAAAAACAGATGCATATGTAGTTTGCTTACATAGCAGTACTGAACCTTCATACTTTCTCTTTGCAAGTACTTAAGCTGCTTCATAATGGGCCACGAGGGCAGAAACGTGTAGCAGAGTACTTAGAGACAATTACGCGTTTATTTCTAAATAAAGCATATTTTAGTGGTTTTAATTTCTGTGCCTTAATAAATAAATAACCTACACGATATTGCAAGCCGGATTCACTTCTGGAGTCAAACTGATCCAGTTTGCTGGGCTGTAAAATGATAAAAGGAGCCCGCAAAATACGAGAGGAAGAGACAATTGGCTAGACGTGGACAGGAGGGTAATATTAACACCCACGTTAATTACTGGACTCATGTAACTCAGCATGGAAATTAGTGGCCAGCTGTTGTTCACACGGTAATGAACATCTTGAAATTTTTATGAAGAAGTTTCGTAACTTGGTTTGTGTGTGTGTGTGTGTGTGTGTGTGTATGTATATGTATGTATGTATGTATGTACGTACGTATGTATGTATGTATGTACGTACGCACGTACGCATGTATGTACGCATTACGTGTGTATGTATGTACCTACGTTGTACGTATATGTGTGTGTATATACGTATTTATGTACGTTGAATGTATGTGTGTATGTATGTATTTATTTATTTATTTATTTATGAAGGCTCACAGATTACCACGGCTTTGCCTCCAGTGTATTGCAAGCATTTCCCATCACCCCTGTCCAATGCCCTTCACAGTCCGAAGTGACTAGGCCGACAGTTTGATGACCGACGAACAGTGCTTCGACTGCACGCAGTAAGGAAGGGACTGCTCTCTCCTCAAAAGCACACATACCCGTTCTGGGGCACTTCCAGCTTCCTACTACATGAGTAACGGGGATGCTTAACCCGAGAGTAAGGCAGCCTGCACGTGAAGCTGAACACCCTCTCCTTGTACTACCAAGGATAAGAATTAGTGGAGCCATACCTCCACTCTCCACTCCCACATATGCCTTGATTTTGCGCGCATGGACAACGTCATTTTACCTTTACATTCTGTGATACTTAAGGGGCCGCGGTGGCGCAGTTGGTTTAGGCACTGCGCTACAAACAAGAAGGTCGCGGGTTCGAATCCCGACGGTGTCATAGGAATTTTTCATTGACATAATCCTTTCGGTCGCACAGAAATGAGTACCAGGAATATTTTCTGGGGGGTAAAACCGGTCGGGGCATATGGTTGACAACCTTACAACCTTCAAGTTCCGACTGTCTAGAAATCTGAAACCCTCATGGCCTGTCCAGGCCAGTAATGGGATTGCTTTACCTTTTTTCTGTGGTACTTAGACTTAATACCCGTTCTCTTAGAGCGCACAGTCCAGTTACCGTCTCTATTAAATTCATATTGGCAACGTGCATGTAGGAAGAAACGAGTTCACTGTACGTTAGGGAAAACAAAAAAGCCCAGAAACGTCAGACAAAAAAGACGATTCCATTACTCTTTCTTCTGATAACGGAGTAAAGTGAATTAGTTGAATACCGACACATAAAATGCCCATCCATTCAAACCTTCACTCGCAACCAGCGAACACTGTGGGTACGTCAGATGCGCAAGCTGCAGGCTCTACCGTGTCTAGCAATTGCTTGCGTTTTGTCGTCGGGATCAATACAAAGCTGCAGCAATATATATATATGGCAACCTCGTTGACAGTTTTGTGGCTACAAGTCAAAAGGAACTGATTCTGCGTCGACATAACCGCATATCAGAAGCACCGCATGCAAAACCGACGTTTTTCTGTTTACCTGCTCACATAAATTGCAGTGGTTAGGGTGGGAGCCAAACCACCATGTCGACCACCCACTGCCGCCTTCCCTGCTTGGGGCCACAACTAAAAAATGTAAGGCTGGAACGGATCAAGCCCTACTGAAAACAACGCGTTCCGGTCTGTGATGATTTGTAGAGCGGAATTCTCTTCTTTTGTGGTGCGACTGAAACGTATTCCGTTCTTCTCTTGGATAAAAGCAAAGCTATCCCATTACAGGCCTGGACAGGCCCTGAGGGTTCCAGGAGGTTAAGGCTCCCAGATTTCAAGACAGTCGGCACTTGAAAGTGGTAAGGTTGTCAGCCATACGCACCGGCCGCGCTTACACCCCAGGAAATATTCCTGGTACTTATTTCTGTTAGAGGCTGAGTCGACTCCAAGGCCACAGTGCGACCGGAAGGATTATGTCAATGAGAAATTCCAATGGCACCATCGAGAATCGAACCCGCGACCTTCCGGCTTGCAGCGCAGTGCCTCAACCAACTGCGCCACCGCGTGCCCCTCTCCTCTTTGATGCCTGGTGAAAAATGTTTCTATCTTACACTGCAAAGAATAATGCTTACAAGGAACGACATCAGGCGAGATTTCGGGCTTCCGCCGCAGTGTGTGGCCTTTGATCCTCCGGGAACACGCGCTGCGTAGGTTGGTAGTTGATCATCGAAGTTTCGGGAAACCTACCTTTCCCTTCTTCAAGGGTCAAGCACTGTACCGAAACATTGGTAACCAACTACAAAACCTACGCCGCGTAACATCCCAGAAGAACAAATGGAGCCACGTTCAACCGAATACCTTCCTAGCTAATTACATCACTTTCCCTCCACGGCGCAGCAGCCCCCAGTGGGCCACGGCATCCTCATTATGAAAGACTCATGATCACACTCAGACACGCCACACTCGGTAGGAATCCCCTGGGCGAGTGATCAGCCCAATGGAGAGACCTCTACTAACAACAAACAACACTCACCTCAGCGGGATTCGAACCCACAGTCCCAGCAGGCAAGCGACTGCAGACCCACGCCTTAGACCGCACGGCCACTGGGATTGGCAAGTATGTAACTAGGCCACTAAATAACTTCATAACACAGGGTGTTTTTTTCATAAGTCAACAGTTACCGCTTCACAAAAATAGGTTAATTACGTGTTCGAAAGAGCCCGCCACTTGTTCCTTCTCTGAACTAGATAAATCCTGTCCACGCCATCATCTTATTTATTTATTTATTTACGATCCACCTTAATATTCTCCTTACATCTACTCCTAGGTCTTCCAAGTTGACTCTACGCCAGTTAAACCCCAGGAAAGGAACCCCCGGCTAGTCACTGTACGGACGGCTGGCTTGGCCTCACTGTGACGAATACAAATATCTGCGCATCTACAAACGAAACCCCACCACTTCGCCTACGCGCTATTTCACCTGAGCTATCACAGACTTTTTCGGAAACAGTGCAATGGCAAACATGTGCAATGTAAATTGGAATACGCCTTCCTCTCTTGCTGCTGTTCAGTTTCGTGTATGTTTATTACACTTGATACAATCTCCATATCCATTCAGACATCCATGCATATTGACCATTGTAATTGATACACACCCACAGTTGACGACCCGGTACTTCGAGTTGTTTCGGGCTTGCAGTGTATGAGTCCATATGCTTTTAATGTCGGTACACAGAACTGAAAGCAGTTCAGTTCCATGTTAGCATCACAGCCCTGTAATCTGTATAGTACAAGATATCCGATCCTCATTCCCTGCAGCATATTGGTAGGTAAAGGTAAAGGTTCACCCTATAACAGGCCATGAGGGCCCAAGAGGGGGAGTAGAGGTATAGTTATACCCGTTCGTGAGCCTCGGCACGAGGAGGGGATGGGGTGGGTAGCCCCACGCCCCGGCCGCTTTACCCCCGGGAAAGAGACCCGGTACCCATTGTACAGGAGGCTGGGTGGGCCCCAGGGCCGGTCTGGACGCCTGCGGAAAATCTCGCCTCCACCGGGATTCGATCCCAGACCGTCCAGCCCGTAGCGAGTCGCTATACCGACTGAGCTATCGCGGCCCACACAGCATATTGACAGTGGGTTAAAAACAGTGGGGGATTTTTGTTAACCATATAGCATATTGCAATAGACGTAACACTTATACGTAATGCAACAATTTTAACTGCTAACAAGTGCGGGTACTGCTCGTTAGAAATGAAGGAAAGGTGGGCATGAAGAAACATGAAGTAACAAAATGCAGTTTCAAAATTGTAACAACATATTTCTGCAGTTACCAGCGTCACACGCACATATGTCGTTCTTGTTTAACTGTGAGCCAGTCCTGTCTTAAATTACTGCCCTTGGGGCCCCTCTGAAGGCACTATTTCACTTTAACCCTTTAAAGACGAAGCGTATCTGTTTTATACAAGAACTCACTGCATACCGCTCTGTAAACACTCTCCACTTCGGTTATAAAAACCAGTCTCTTAATGTTTTATAAGGCAAAAGTTGCTGTTTGTTCTGAGATCCGTACAAAACACATAAACGCAATGTGGGCACCACGTAGAATTTTTTAATGTTAAACCTGGTGGTATGTAAAGTTACCGCTAGGCTTTAAAAGGTTAACATGCGCGCTCTAGACTTTCAACATCGTGCAAGTATCGACACGCGTACAACAAAATATATCGCCATAGATAAACCATGTTTCATCCTGTGTACGTTATCAGCAACACACAGACATACATATTCTGACCAGACATGAGTAGTGCATTTGAAAACAAACATCGCTGAACACTGATACGTTACACAACGACGGCTGTATTTGCTGTTACCAAATGCAACAGTTAGCCTAACCAAGTAATCGCCCGGTATAATGTTTCGGTCTGCGACCATTCGCTTGCTGGGATTGTGGGTTCGAATACTGTCTGGGGCATGGATGTATGTCTGTTGTGAGTGTTGTTAGGTAGAGGTCTCTACGTCGGGCTGATCACTCGTCCAGAGGAGTCCTACCGGGTGTGGTGTGTCTGAGTGTGATCGAGAAGCCTCGATAATGAGGAGACCCTGGCCCACTGGGGGCTGTTGATCCACGAGAAAAAAATGTACGAGTTGCTAATAATCGGACGTGCACTTTTACAAAAAGCAACCCTGCATCACAGATAGTCGCCACGTTCGCAGCTAGACACTGAAACTGCACATTCAAATAGTTACATCAGAAAGAATTAGAAGTAGCCCGTTCTTTAACAACGAAAAATCCCTGCATTTCTTACACATGGTAAATTTACGCTTTTCAACACGAATCTCACAATGAAATAGCGAATACTGCCCTAACACGATTAACCATTTAAAGCCTAGCGGTAACTTTGCGTACCACCAGGTTTAACATTAAAAAATTCTACGTCGTGCCCACATTGCGTTTATGTGTTTTGTACGGATCTCAGAACAAACAGCAACTTTTGCCTTATAAAACATTAAGAGACTGGTTTTTATAACCGAAGTGGAGGGTGTTTACAGCGCGGTATGCACTGAGTCCTTATATAAAACAGATAAGCTTCGTCTTCGAAGGGTTAACACATTTATTCTTGTAATGAAGAAGCAGTGTGTTCTCTGTAATCCAGGAACTAGACTGTTATATATTACCTGGATCTTCCACTATGATAATGGATGTAGCAGGATTCTCCGAAACGTCGATAAACTTGTACTGTCTGCACTGCATAATGTAATCCAAGATAATTAATTAATTAATTAATTAATTAATTAACAGTGTCTAACACACGCTTAGAAGCAAATCATAAACTTTGAGAAGGTCTGTGTGAAACAAAGCAGAGGCAATTTTGCTACCTGTGTACAGCAGTCCGGACTATTTCCTGGCTCTACTTGCATCACTGGCACCTGTAAATAAAACAGTTTTAATTAGAACACTAAACATACTCTGTTATTATTTGTTCTATGGCGCAACAGCCCCCAGTGGGCCAGGGCTTCCCCAATATCTAAGCTTCACAATCACATTCAGACACATCACACTCGGTAGAACTCCTCTGGACGAGTGATCAGCCCGACGCAAAGACCTCTACCTGACAACACACAACACTCACAAGAGACAGACATCCATGCTCCCGGTGGGATTCGAACCCACAATCCCAGCAAGCGCTCAGCCGCAGACCCACGCCTTAGACGGCGCGGCCACTGGGATCGGCGGATTGTGCCATTAGTACTGCCCACACGTAGTGAAGGCTGTTCTTTTCAAACGGCCCCCTCTTACTACACTACGTGCGGCACCGCTAACAAACTACAGGTTCTGCCCATGCAGTATATTTATATATTCTTCACAACGAAGAGCGATTATTTCCCCACATAGCATTCTTTCAGCTATTCGTGTTTTTAACGCTAATGAACGACTTTCTCTGATACAATAACAAATTTCACTAAGAGATGCTGCGATAAGGACGCGCGGTTTCTGCGAGACGTACTAATACGTTACGAGACTACACGGCGTCACATACCGGGACATAATCTTCCTATTGCGATGATGTAAAAGGAATTCACAAACAAGACGAAGCCGGCTTACGCTTCTTATGATCCATTTACCGCAAAAGAAGTCGTTATGTACAAAAAGGTAAGGATTGCTGTTGTTTCGTTACGTGGAATACATTAGGAATTCATTACGAATGGAGCAGTAACAGAGGGCGGGTTAGATTAGGCGTGAATCGATAGTCAAGGGCCCGCCAATAGAGAAGAACGCTTTTGGTTAGAAGTGTGGCGAAAAATATTGTTTTTCTTTTTCTTATTAAATTAATGACGCTGGATAGAGCACTAATACCAAACAAGTCTTAGTAAATCATGTCACGTGTATTACAGAGCCATTTAAATGATGCGCGCGCATGCAATGCTGATGTTTGTTTATGAACTTGACGTGTATGCGTTATGTTTGTTTATGAGGCGAATTAATGCCGTCATTTTACTGAGAAAGTTTCTCAAACTGTTTTGTTAACCAATATAAGAATTTGCTGCTCACAATTAAATGTATTCTGTAATTTAACCCAAATAACTCTGAACTCAATTCGCGTTAGAATACAAATTAAAAGCGTTTACTTCTTTATCGTTCCAATGACCCAGCAGTTGAACAGACCTCCTCTTTTGATGCATACGTATTTCATACAACGGTCTTCAATTAACATCTAATACTCCTGGACAATGGATGTAATCGTTTTAACTTTGAACCCGGGCCTGCGCGTTGACATCTATCCATCCGCATGTTTTGATGTGACAGCCACTTCAAAAGTTTTATTAAAAGGTAGAACAAAATACATAAACTTTCCCTACTTCAACGTCTGTCGGTAGAGGCGTATCTCGCATGGGACAGACGAGGAATTCATACGAACTTAGTAGCAGTGCTGCCTGTTAGTAACTCCACATATCGCAGAGCGTGGAAGGGCAGTGTAGAAGAAATACAAGTCGTCGCTGTCCACGTCATGAAAGCATATAAGAGTAGGTGCCCAGCTCCACTCTTTCTTAACCTCGGCAGTAGACAGAGCTGAGTGGTTAACTTCATGCCCCGGCCGCTCTAACCCCCGCGAAAAAACCCGTACCCATTGAAGAGCAGGCTGCGGGGGGCTCAGAGCCGGCCTGGACGTTCCGAAAAAAAGAGAAAAATGTTTCTTTTTCGCGTTTTGAAGCCGGGTCGTCCAGCCCGCAGCTTAGTCACTAAGTCCAGGCTCGGAAGGTGTTACTGTAGAGGTGTCTTTTAAAAGTGTCGTTTTTGAGGATGGATTAGACGGACGTCCCTATGGAACAGTCTAGTGGAGGACTGTTGTAAACATGGTGACGAACATATGAAGGGAGGGATGTTCGTTAACACACGAACCAATATTAACATCTCAAACACTCTGCTCCATGTTGTTTGTTAGCTGGTCCTACTCCACTTCAAACCCAACTTGTGAGTTTTATAAAGTGCTTCCAGACGATTTTGTACCTGGGAGAAAACATCGGTGACACGTGTTCCTTACTACATTCATTTTTACCAGTTCATTGAGGTACATTAACGTTGTTCTTACTGGCAGCTGGTGGATCATTATGGGTCACACAGGAAGGCACTTTAATTAGCCTTTTAAAGCCTAGCGGTAACTTTACGTACCACCAGGTTTAACGTTAAAAAATTCTACGTGGTGCCCACATTGCTTATATATATTTTGTACGGATCTCAGAACAAACAGCAACTTTTGCCTTATAAAACGTTAAGAGATTGGTTTTTATAACCGAAGTGGAGAGTGTTTACAGCGCGGTACGCTCTGAGTCCTTATATAAAACAGATACGCTTCGTCTTTAAAGGGTTAATAATGATGGTAACAAAATGCTATATTCTACCTTATTTCACTCTATGTTGCTGTTTTCAGAGAAGTAACTCCAAAGTTAAACAGGGAAATACTCAACCTCAAATTAAGCTAACAGCCTTTCTTTTCATGTCCCTTCTAAGTAATTATTCACTAACAATCCAAACATTCGGCTCTGTCTATTCTAAGTCAGTAACAGCATCGCTAAACAAACAAAACAAGAAAACAGAGATACTGTTAGAATGATAAAAGTTTCTGTATTTTGCAAAACGTAGCTAAAGTGTTTACATTTACATATTTTTATGGAAGATAAAATCACTTCTACTCTAGCGAATCCCACACTTGTACTCTAAGAATAAAAGAAGAACAGGAATTATTAATAGGTGATTTTAAAGCAGTTACAGAGATAAGGTATCTGACATTTTGAAGAAGGTCCTTGTCTCCATGCCCCTGGGTCGGATAAAAAAGGTTCCATTAGAACGGAATTCCAAGGAGATTTTTCGCAGAACTCTTCAGTATGGAAATGAGCTAAGTTGCAGCAAAGAAAGAACGAAAAAAAACTCTAAAAATGTCAAGACGTCATCTTTGTAATAAGAGTAAATCTGCCTGGATGCCTGCTTTGTTATCGTTGGGCCTGGCGATATTCCAGAATCTTCTAAAAGGAAGAAAGAACTAAAGGGGTGGAGGGTTACCGAAAAGTATCGCATAAGGGTTAAGTGCCCCCTATTTCTGTAAAAAAAAATGTATAAGGTCGGTGGTGATTGGTTGGGGCAGCACAGTGTTTCCACTGCCTCTGCTGCCATTTGGGCGATGTCCAAAATGAGGCGTGCAAACCAGAATGTGGTACGGCGCTTATGTGTCTGTTCAAGCTACCTAAATTATGCAACGCAAATCGCTGGTGATTTTTTTCCCCTATTTATTCATGGTCTCCTAATTGATTAATAAATTCATCACAATACAGCAAAAAGAGAATAACAGTGAAAATGATAATTTAAAATTCGGTAGGATGTGTCTTTTTTTTTAACGTCCACACATGCGGTACATATATCGACCACCGAATTTAATGTGTTTAATTAAAGCCCTTTTTAATTTCAAGAGGGTAAGTATTAATTTATAGACATATTTCGGAACGTGAATTTTCTAGCTAAATCATAATTAATTTATTAGATTCCATTTCACAAGAATGAATGTATCGATCTGCCCAAAACATAAACGTTTCGTTTCGCAGTCCTTCCCTCTACCTACTTGCTCACATCAGGTGTCGAGGTTGTTTATTTTCACTTGATCACACTCAGACACACACCACAGCCGGGAGGACTCCTCTGGACGAGGGATCGGTCCGTCTCAGAGACCTCTACCTGACAACACAAACACTGTACAAGAGACAGACATCCATGCCTCCGGTGGGATTCGAACCCACGATCTCAGCAAGCGCTGGGCCGCAGACCTACGCCTTAGACCGCGCAGCCCACCGGGATCGGCCCCAAAACATAAATACTTTCTGTAACTTCTAAACAGCCTCCTACTGCGTACCAGGGCTAAACAAGCCGGAGAGTGAATCTGGCCAGTCATTTCTACTTAGTGTCAAGGTTAAGAATACGTGCAGCTATACCTCCATTCCCCCCATACGGCTTCAAGACACGGTGCTTTATTAAGGACGGAAATAAATTTATATTTTCATTATACCAGTTTAATTATGAAAGGCAGCAATAAAGTTTAAAATGGTGAAGCATAAATTTAAAAAATTATGTTAGGTTAAAAGTAAACCAGAAAGATATAAACTGTTACCCGATACGTTTGAATTCAAATACAAAGATTGCATTCTACTTAATGTGCCTGTCTTTAGAACAGTGAATTCCAAGGCAGAATGGTAAGCTGGCTACATAGTCAGAATCGGGACAAAGTGGAATATTTTGGACAGGTGGAACTTCTTTGGAAAATGCTAATTCGAAGACCGAGAATGTGATGACAGAACAAGATTAAGGCAGATCTCGTGGAGGCCTGGTATTTCCAAATGATCTCGCCCCTTAAAATTGTCAGACTAAAATTTCTTTGCAAGTCTCATCTCTCCCATGCGTGCTACATGACTCTCATCCGTCTCATCCTCCTTTATCCCAATCTCATGTCAACTTCCTTCTTTGTTTTCCAGCATTTTTATTTTCTCTTAGTTAATGAAGTATTTATTTACAAAAATATTCTCAAAACGAGGTCCGACAGAAATGGTTTTATAAATCCTTCCATTTTTATTTCTGCGGACGTTTATGCGTAATTTGACTCTTTCAACCAGTCATCATGTCACGCACGACCTGCCTTAAAACCAATGCAATATCTATTGTAACCACACAGCGTACTGTTATGTTTTGTACAATTTTTCCTATACAGCATTAACTGGCAAGTATAATGGAGATGAGTTGTGTTTTCCATTGGGTAGAAACAGAATATATGCGTACCTATAACTCTTACTTACAATTTGTTTTCCAACCACGGAGACGCGGGTTCAATTCCAGGTCAATCCATGTGAGATTCGTGGTGCAAAAAGTGGCAGTAAAAAAGGTTTTCCTCTCAGTAACTCGATTTCCCCCTATCAGTACCACTGCATCAATGCTCCATACTCATCTCCAAGTTAACACTAAGATAATAGGAAGGACAAGCGGGCAAAGAGAGGGAATCCTCAATAAAGAACTACCTTGCCGGAAATACGGATCACTGCAAAGAGACGTACATCTGTTTTGATGATCATCTCACAGAAATTTATGAGACACGCGAAATTTAGATTTGCAAAGTATTTCGATTTCCTCTTGCAGCCCAAGCTGGTGTGGCTGCCCAGCTTTTCTTATGTGAGAACAGGTACGTTGTGCTGGACAGAAATAGTTGCAATGCGAAATGACTGTCTACTCTGGAGGCAGAAAAGAGATGATTCTTCGTTTGGACTGTAGCAAATGTGATGGAAGGATTTTGAAAGAGGGGTGTGAGATTTGGTGGCGAAAATGGAACGTGGCTGGTGAAACTGTGTGGGATGGAATCGATTTGTCTTGAAAAATAGAACACTCAGGAAATGGACACAAGAGTCAAAAATCCAAAGTGTGATTCCAATATCCAACAAATCGAAAACTTTGCAATCGCACATTTCACTTTCGCTCTCCTGGGATTTGCAGTCTGTAGACGGTAGGCACCGAACATAATAATTCTGCCGCCTCAGAGGCGGTACGCTGCCTCCGACGACGTGATCATGGCAAACTGCAAATTGGAAAACTTTGGTGGCAGACTGTCGTATTTAGTTGCTTGGCTAGATTACACACAAGTTAGTCGTGGCCTATCTTTAAACTGCAGACACGTTTGAAACTTGTTTTATTTTCGAGCAGCCCCAGTTAGGGCAGTGACAGGTTACCTTACAAAGTTGCATTGTTCTGCGAACCCAGCATCCAGTCAGTCTGCTCTCTCTAATAAGCTGCAGAACTTTCGGGGCTTCTTGCAGTCTAAACATGAAGCAGGGATGTACAAACTACAGCCGAACCCTGTTATAACGACATCGGTTTATACGACACCTCGTCTATCGCGTCAGATATTCTGTGGTACCACTTAATTCCTCGCTGTTAATCATCACGTTATATTCCTCAGTTATAACTAACTAACTAACTAACTACATGGAGCAGAAGCCTTCTTGAGAAGCTAACAGTTTCTCAGCTGGTCAAGAAATTCCCCGCATTTTATGGAACCCGGAGGTTCATAACCGCATTCACAACAGCCCACCACCTGTCCCTATCCCCAGCCAGCTCAATCCAGTCCATGCCCCCTTACCACTTCTTGAAGATTCATTTTAATATTACCCTCCCATCTATGCCTGGGTCTCCCAAGTGGTCACCTTCCCTCAGGTCTCCCCACCAAAATCCTGTGTGCACCTCTCTTTTCCCCCATACGTCCTACATGCCCCGCCCATCTCATTCTTCTCGATTTGATTACCCGAATACTATTTGGTAATGAGTACAGGTCATTAAGTTCCTCGTTATGTAGTCTTCTCCACACCCCTGTCGATTGCTCGGTTATAACGACACAAAATATTCAGTCCTTTTCATGATGTTATAACCGGTTTCGACTGTATATCCCTTGTAATGAATGCGGCCTCCTAGACAAACTTGATCCACGACTGCAACAGACCTTAGAGAGACAGGTGTCGCACAGTGTCAAGGCATTCCCGCACATCCTTTAAAAAACCAGTATTCCTGTTACCGTGCAAGACTTGGGACTCTCCCAGCGGTGTATGCCGGGATGTGACGACATACAGTCCTGAAAATACTTACAGATTTTTAGATCAACGCGTTGCTCCAATCTTAAGTAACGGAGGAGCTACTTGCTTCCGAAACGTCCGCAAGTTTCTACCAGAATACAACAGGCTGCCATTGGACCCCATTCTCAGCCAGGTGAATTTGTTCCACAACTTCACGCCCTCTATATTTAAGATGCATTTTAATATTATCCTCCCATGTACGTTAAGGTTTACCACGTATATGAATCTGAAGTCCGACCCCATTCCCAGCAGTGGCAAGATCGACTCTTATCGAAAGGGTCCAGACCGTCCCTGGGGCCTACCCAGCCTCCTGTTCAGTGGGTACCGGGTGTATCTTAAGCGGTAGCAAACCCACCGGGGCATGGATCTGACCCTTCACCTTCACCTAATGCCGAGGTTAAGAAGGGGTGGAGGTATACCTCCATTCCCTCACACCCTTTATGACATATATTGAGATAACTATTTTACTTTAGTAGACTTGCATGCAGCCAAGCCAATTTTCGTACGTCTTCACAGCGTCTTAGTGCGAACAGCGTAACTACTGCGAACATTTCTGAGGAACTTTATGCGTCCACACTGAAGTCAGCGTACAGAAGGGAGCAGTACCAGTTGTATTCTGCAATACTGGTACCCACCTCCGGTGGCGCAGTTGGTTGAGGCACTGCATTACAAACCGGAAGGTCGCGGGTTCGATTCCCGATGGTTCAGTGGATTTTTTCATTGGCATAATCCTGTCGGCCGCACTATGGCCCTGGGGTCGACTCTGCCTCTAACACAAGTGAGTACCAGGAATATTTCCTGGGGGGTAAACGCGGCCGGTGCGTAGGGCTGACAACCTTACCACCTTCATGTGCCGATTGTCTAGAAATCTGGGAGCCTCAACCTCCTGGAACCCTCAGGGCCTGTCCAGGCCTGTAATGGGATTGCTTTACTTTTTTTTTAATATTGGTACCCGCCTACCAAACTACACGGTGTGATTACTTAGCACACAACGACGCGAGCTTCCAACACCGTGGGTGCCTGAGAACCTCATGCAGGGGTCCCTTATTTCCAAAAATTAATTTATTTCAACAATTAATTGCCACGGGCCCGTACGCTACAAAATAACAAACTAGTCACCTACATTACAGATCACTTTTACAATGCTAACAAAAAAAAACTTCATAGATCAGTCTTTCTAGATAAGCTAACAGTGGCTGAGCTACTCTGGGAATTTTCTTCTTCTACACAACCCTATGTTTAGTAAGTTCATAAGTTGTTCCTGTGAATGGGGAATGGAGATATTGCTCCACTTAGTCTGAACCTCAGCCCTAGATGAAGGCGAGTGGTTAGCTTCACGCCCCGGCAACTTAACCCCTGGGAAAGAGTTTCGGCACCCATTGTATGGGAGGCTGGGTGGAACCTACAGCCGGTCTGCATGGTTTGAAGGGGTTTCTTCCCTCTGCCGCAGGGCTGTGGAGTCGGAGTCGTGGGGTCGGAAGGAATTTTAGGTGCAGTCGGAGTCGGTAAAAATGTACCGACTCCAACTCCGACCTCAATCTAAAATCTTAACTAGATACTCCAACTCCAGAGCCCTGATAGCTACAGTAACCATTAGACTTATACTTAAATACAGGTTATAAGTCTAAACAGTAGCCTGATGATTCACGTGGTGGTGACGAAACGTCTTACAGGTTTACCGTTATTAATACATATTGAGCTTTTATGAAGGAGTCGGAGTCGGAGTTTTTGTGTACCGACTCCACAGCCCTGCTCTGCCGTGAATAAACCACGGTTTTCCTGGTGTCGTTTAATTACTATACCCCCTGATTATCCGTGCTCCTAGCATGTTTTAAAATATAACCCTCGGAAACTTCTCTACAAATGAGGGTAATCAAAACGTGAAGGCAAAATATTGGGTTGCCAACATCACTTATCATTTCACACGATACGGCCTCGCCTTTCTTGAACACAAAGGAATAGCTTCAGGGTATTGCTACTTAGCTATGTAGCTACCAGAAGCAATGAACACTTCCTATCAGCCCACCAGATGTCTGTGTGTGTCTCTCTCCGCCTGGGATGTGGTCCTGCTGAAAACACTCACAATAAATATCGATAATCGATAGAATATATGTAGTGTGGGGGCAGGTCTGGCTGACACCCACCGCCCGCTGCAGTCCTGCTGCCGGTAGCCGACGCAGCATGACCCAGCGGTTCCAACCCAATCGACTGCACCTGTTATATAGTCCGCTGATAGTTCAGGCTGACTGGGCCACGGGGTGGATAGCAGGGAAACCAGGACTGGGTTCCTGTTGGATGCAAAAATATTCTTGTGTTCGGAGCGAACCTACGACCCACCCACCTGAAAGTAGTAAGGCTAGGACGCGACTGGCCGCGCACCATTATCCAGCGCAGATATCAAGAATGCGTGGAGCTTTAACTTACCTCCCTACGTCTTTAGGTATAATGTTTAATTAAGCATAAATACAATTTTATCTCGTCTTTACCACGTTTCTGAAATAGTAGTTATTTAGTTACACGCGGTTATCTTATTTGTTTCATCTTGATGAAAAAAAGAGATTTTTCTAAGAATTGGGGGCTGAATTTTTCAGTATTTTTCAGGGGACTTCATCCTTTAACATCCTGAAACGTGGCCCTAATGTAAATAATGAATACAGATTCCGTATCTACCACCGACTAAAGACAACTACCTACCTACCTATTTGAATTATCCACCGATTAACATTGCTTAGAAAAATAATGGGTGTTTGTTGTGCTAATAATACGAAACAGGCTGTGTGTCTGTGCGAGGTTTCTAATATTACCCTTTTAAAGCCTAGCGGTAACTTTACGTACCACCAGGTTTAACATTAAAAAATTCTACGTGGTGCCCACATTGCGTTTATGTGTTTTGTACGGATCTCAGAACAAACAGCAACTTTTGCCTTACAAAACATTAAGAGACTGTTTTTTATAACCGAAGTGGAGAGTGTTTACTGCGCGGTACGCGCTGAATCCTTATATAAAAACGAATACAGTTCGTCTTTAAAGGGTTAATCCCGACGTACTGCTACCATGAAGGTGCATTTTCAGCAGTTCTTTACATGACTGCAGAAGCATTCCTGTCCTACAGCCCTCTGTTTAGCTTATGGCCCGGTACTTCAACAAACACAAAGACAACCTGACCTTTAACCTTTCCTAGCTTGGACAGTTATCTATTCATTATCTTCCACTGTCAGTTTTTAAGTTCGAACAATATATACTGTCATCATTTTTTAAATATGCAGTTTAGTTTTCTACTTTCATTTATTTCCACTTCTTGCCGTGTACAAGCCCACGTGTAATTAGACATCTTTCACTACAGACTTTCACGTATATATTTCACATGCAGCTTAACCTTTGATTTACTTAAGCCTTGCAGTTCCTCTGTCTTAAAATGTCCTTTCGTTGTTTAACCTTTTAAAGCCTAGCGGTAACTTTAGGTACCACCAGGTTTAACATTGAAAAATTCTACGTGGTGCTTGCTTTTTATTCAAGTGCTTTGTGTGGATCTCAGAACAAACAGCGATTATTTCCCTATACAGCATTAACTGAATGGTTTTTTTAACCGAGACGGAGTGTCTTTACTGCGCGGTACGGACTGAATCCTTATATAAAGCAGATAAGCTTCGTCTTTAAAGGGTTAACATTCCGTGCATCTCCTTTGGTCATGATCCTTTATATCAAGACATGTCAAGTTTGACTGAAATTGCTATTTTATGAATGCTGTATTTTGATGGTTACTCTTTCAATAAATGGGTGTAATTAGATGCAAAAATCTAACAATTCCGCTTTTGCGCACACAGTTTATTTATATTTTTCTTATTGTTTCTTATCACAACCTTAACAAACTTCAAATGCTTGGCCTCTGAAATGGAAATATAGCGTGAATTAAGTGAGGCAGGAATTGAAAATTTCAGTAATACTTAGAAATACTCCAAGCTGCAGAAATTTAAAAAACATTTACAGTTACTACAGCTGTAAATTACACTCCGCTGACAAATATATGACTTTGGCCACATACGCTGTAAATGACATAAGACGACGCGTGATTTTTTAAATCGCAATATTTTAAACAAAACTATATCAGAGTTAAGTTGGAAGTAGCCATGAATGTCACACAAGTAGCCTATCACTGTCACAGACAGCACGTGATATTTCGCCCTACTGCTGTCTGTAATGGCTCACAAATCACACTTATACACAGCCATCCGCCAGATATCAAAATGTTGTTTTAATGTTCAGTGTCGTAACTAATGGTTTGGGGAGGCAAAAATTCAGGCATCTACATACATTGTCTGTCGCGGTCCAGCTGTTGGTAATTCCGCTTCTTGTTTTAAAAAGTCCTGCTTTCAAATTTCGGTTCTGAGACCGGTTACTCTGATCGAAATTTTGTATCGGTCTCTACAGGAAAATTCAAGGACACTACGTTAAAATCGGCCACGGTTGATACCTTCACTTTTTTCATTATTTACGGTTTGTCGCTGGACTCTCACTGCGGAGGAGGCTGGTTTGTTCCCAGTACAGTCCATGTGGAATTTTGTGACGGACGAACTGCTACTGAGACGGGTTTTCCCGAGTAACGCAAAGGGGATGTGCCACCTAAAAATAAAAATTATGTACAGTGGAACCCGGTTATAAAGTGATGAAATGGACTGAATATTTTGTGTCGTTATAAACGAGTATTGTTATAACCAAAGATTATAATGTTATGGTTAACAGTGAGGAATTAACTTGCCCCACAGAATATCTGACGTTATAGACGAGGTGTCGTATAAACCGATGTCGTTATAACCCGGTTCGACCGTACTTTAAAAATATAATAAACTCATCAATAAGGTTCAGCGACATAAAAGAACTCCTCAAACTACGTAATCATTCCACATCTGTCGCAGACAATAAAACTGGTTGTGCCTACAGGCGTGTCTCATTCATTTACTTCACGTTTCCTAATTGTCACACGACGAACTCTCCCCCTTGCCAGCCGTGCCAGCCCTCTGCGGTAACAATACACGGCGCCGTGCGGCTTGCTAACAAACACAACCATGATAACATTAGCAAGGACGTAAAAGTAAATGGCCGACTGCAGTCACGCATCCCCTCTAGAGAGTCATCTTGCGGAGGTCATAGGAACCAATCACCAGCAATGTACAGTACTTCTTCCGCCCCATGTGTTCCAATGGAAGGAGTGTCTTTCAAGGGACCACGAACTCATCATCATCGTGATGCCGCCATTTGATCCACTGGGCAAGGTGCAGCCATTACACGTCGGGCTGGGCGGCCATTATATGTCAAGATGGGCCCCAGCATATGAGAAGCTTGGCAGGGACTTACTTAGTGAGATTGAACGCTCCCAACACTGCCTAATCTCCAAAGATTTGTTAAATTTTCGAATTGAGACACTACACACCCTAAGTGCAAATAACTTCCGATAACATCTTATGAAAATAATTCCTCTTAAATATATTAATAAAATAAGTATAAATTAAGGGAGACTTTTACTTAAATTGTGTGTCTTTTTTTACATAATACCCAACAGCATCGGCTCATATCATGCGATATCTTCCAGACAAAGATTCAAAGTTCCGAAACGTCGCCTTTAATGAAAAAAAAAGTTGGTAAGCCTGTACTTCAGAGGGCTTTGCACAAAATTCCCAAAGCTGTTCCTTAGCTTTATCTAACATCATTTCATATTGTGGTCGCTTACCTCTCATGGGACATAAGAAGACGTCTACTTAAGGCCTTTTGAAACGCATTAGCTTTGTTGTAACATAGCTATAGCTACCGAACGAAAAGGTGAATAGTGTACAGGTGAGAAAGCAAAGCCGTCCCTGTCCACGCCACGAATACAGAGGGAGAATGGGTAATAACTCCAATCATTCTTAACCCCAGCGATACATGCAGGTGAGTAGTTATCATCACGCCCCGGCCGCTTTACCCCCCGGGACCCACTGAATATTTTCCTGCTAAAATTTTCCCATGCATTTCTACGCACGATTCTCCAGGTCAGTTAATGTCAAACTGTTGGTGGACAAATTGACAGCGGGACATGTACTTCTCAGAGTACTTCGATTTGCCCGTCCCAGTATCAGCTAATCACATTCATGCATCTACCACCCTGCTTACATAACGTCAGCATACTGAAAGCGCCATGACATAACACAAGACGGGCAGTGTACATACAAACATAATACTGAGGCGCGTTCGCGTAACCAATTGCTGTGGAAAAGCAATAAGTATTACATATTCTGAGTCTGTGTCTGTAGCCTTAATCCTTTAAAGCCTAGGGGTAACCTTACGCACAACGGGGTTTAAAATTAAAATAGTCCACATGCTGTTCACATTCCTTTATGTGTTTTTTGTGGATCTCAGAACAAACAGCGATTATTTCCCTATACAGCATTAACTGACTGGTTTTTATAACCAAGACGGAGAGTGTTTACTGCGCGGTACGGACTAAGACTTTAAATATAATTCTACGTTCTGCCCACACAGTGTATTTATATGTTTTGTGTGGATCTCAGAACAAACAGCGATTATTTCCCTATACAGCATTAACTGACTGGTTTTTATAACCGAGACGGAGTGTGTTTACTGCGCGGTACGGACTGGATCTTTAAATACAATTCTACGTTCTGCCCACACAGTGTATTTATGTGTTTTGTGTGGATCTCAGAACAAACAGCGATTATTTCCCTACACAGCATTAACTGACTGGTTTTTATAACCGAGACGGAGTGTGTTTACTGCGCGGGACGGACTGGATCTTTAAATACAATTCTACGTTCTGCCCACACAGTGTATTTATGTGTTTTGTGTGGATCTCAGAACAAGCAGCGATTATTTCCCTATACAGCATTAACTGGCTGTTCTTTATAACCGAGATGAAGTGTGTTTACAGCGCGGTACGAACTGAGTCCTTATATAAAACAGATACACTTCGTCTTTAAAGGGTTAATTATCCAGCACGTAACGCGCATGCGCCATATTATATTGTTACATGCGGCCTCTCTGGCTCTATCATATTCATATTTCTTCTTTTTGAGTTCTGCGTGTGCAAATTTTTATTTTCCTGTACGCTAATTCCTACCTCACAACCAAAAACACTTTACACGAAATTTCATTCTCAGTTTTTTTGTCAAATAATGAACGAAAACCCACAAAAACCAAACTCTGATAACAATAAAGGAAATCGAATAAAGTCTATTTTGACACTCTGACGCACAGACAACTGTAAGGAAATTTTACGTATTTTTGTGTAACATTTGTAGATCCTCTCACCCTCTATCGCCCCACACCCGAAAAAGTGAAAGATATTGCACGTATGTCTATGAGTAACATCTGATAGAATAAAAGCCAGGTACATTAGTGTCTTTAGCAGCAAGACACGTTGATGTTGAGGACAGTGCAACACGAACCCCTGGGACCTAACACAGCACTTCAAGTAAAGGCAAAGCAGTCCCATTACAGGCCTGGACAGGCCCCGCGGGTTCGAGGAGGTTGAGGCTCCCAGACTTCTAGACAATCGGCACATGAAGGTGGTAAGGTTGTCAGGCCTAGGCACCGGCCACCTTTACCCCCAGGAAATGTTGCTGGTACTCATTTATGAAAGAGGCAGAGCCGACCCCAGGGCCATAGTGCGGCCGGAAGGATTATGTCAATGAAAAATTCCACTGACACCATCGGGGAATCGAACCCACGACCTTCCGGTTTGTAGCGCAGTGCCTCAACCAACTGCGCCACCGCGTACCTCTAACAGCACTTCAGTGCAAGCGGAAAAAGTTCTTACCCGTATTCGCGATGTGCCAGGCTCGAATTCCCCTTGAGATATTGTACATCCTCGTGGTTCCTCTCAGTCCCTCGGGAGATTACGTTAAATCGGTCGCCCCTCTTTCTTCCACCTCGACCTTTCCAATTCATAATTCACCGTCGTCTGCTTTCACCGCGGACAGCCCAGTTCGATACCAGGCCAGTCCATGTGGGATACAATGGACACACTGACACTGCGACAGGTTCCCCTCCAAGCACTTTAGTTCTCTCCTGTCAGTATCATTCCACCAATGTTCCACACTCATTCATTCATCTATCACAGAAGCTATACAACCTCAGCATCGTTAAATACCACTCAAAAGATGAATGACTCATCCCCTCATTTATGCTTATGCAATCAGAGCCAGCTGAATATAAATAAACACAGCGTCATACAAAATTACAGTCGAACTCGGTTATAACGTCATGAAGTGAACTGAATATTATGTGTCGTTATAAACGAGTGTTGTTATAAACGATTTGAGTAATGTTACGGTTAACAGTGACAAATTAGTTGGTACCACAGAATATCTGACGTTATAAACGAGGTGTCGTATAAACCGATGTCGTTATAACCGGGTTCTACTGCATATGTGTGTAATGTACACTGTCAACTTCTTTATCTTTTATTCTCTTGATATGACCTGTTACTGTACCATTACTGTAAATTTCCTAACGAAATAAATTAAAAATTTTCCGGTTAACACCATGAATGCATACAGAGGGAGCGAAGGTATAGCTCCACTCATTCTTAACCTCGGCACTAGAAGGACGTGAACGGTCAACATCATGCCCAGCTTTACCCCCGGGGAAAAAACCGCGGTATCCCACTGAACAGAAGGCTGAGTGGCCCCAAAGCCAGTCTGGAAGTTTTGGAGACGAGGAAAATCTCTTTGCCTGCCGGGATTCGAACCCCGGACCTGCCATCCCGTAGTATAGTCACGGTATTGGTTACGCTATCCCACGTAATGCGTGAGGTTTGGGTATGCATAAAACACAGCGAAGTAACGCTAGATTACATGCCCATGGGCGAGAATGGAAATTACGTTAAAGAATTACATGTTATGCGTGTGGTGGAAAGGCGGGTGCAGGAGCAGACACTGTGCGACAAGTCTGGTTGTTCCACCACGAAGTTCGGAGTGTTTAGCTGTAATGAGGACGGGCGGAGGAGTAATGGGATGTGACAGCTGATTTGTGTAACCTGCAGACTAATATTATTACGTCTGAGAGGAGAACACGACTCCAGAGATTTTTGTTGTTGAGACTGACGGTTTGAAGCTTGTGGTTCGCGACGTACAGACACAGCAAGAGGAGATACAAAAAGCCATGAAGTTTTAAATCGACGGAACAGCGTACCCCTTTAAACCACCGGGGGCTCCTCTATCCTACCGCCTATAAAAACATGTGAAACTGCGCATCTTTTCGGATTGTTCATTTTGACTCTGACAATGACCAGCATTAACTTGTTGGCCTTTGAAATTGAACATGCTTTGCGATTTTATGGGGCAGGGTCTGGAATCCTTGCACATATTTCACGTAAATTCCTTGCTTCAAAGCGTTAAGCATTACATGCACTTGTAATGCTTTCCATTCATCTCGTTCTTCAGTCTGAGCTTCAAATATCTTGTATCCTTTAACCTAAATATATTTTTATTTTCCTTAACGTCTGATATTTCTACTAATACGTTTGCTCTATCTTCTCCACTGACATCGACTCCTACACATTTTCTATTTCCGAAACTTTCCTGCCTGTTAGTACGTTTTGTGCGCTTACCAGCTCTCCTCCCATTCTTCTTCCTATTCTTCTTCTTCTTCTTCTTCTTCTTCTTCTTCTTCTTCTTCTTCTTCTTCTTCTTCTTCCTCCTACACGTCAGCGTTCTGTTTCTTTACTGCTGGCTTTCATTCCATCAATGTCTAGGAGTGTACAATTCACATTTTCCTTATCTTCCAACACCTGCTTCTTTCACGGTTCTTGTGCAAATTTTGGTTGTATCACGAAGGCCATTGTTTTGAATTCTGACTGACATTTCTCTTCTAATTTTCTCACTTTGCCTAAGATAATATATCCTGGTGTAATAATCAGACACGAGTGCAGTCCACTTTGTTATTATTATTATTATTTATTTACTTACTTATTTGTTAAAGTGTTGAGTCAACAGCCGTGATCGGCAAGGGAATCGACATAAACAAACACACGAAACTATGATAAAGAAAATATTGACACAAAAGAACACCAATCACACAACCAAAATATGGGAAAAAAATTATAAAGAAATCAGTGTTACATCTAAGTTTAATAACTTGTATTCTAAGGATACAGACGTCTCTGTAAATCGGGTAATAATAATGCACGCCATTATGAATGAAATCCAAGACCTGAATACGGAAAGACGACAAATTTTTGAAACGTTACGCATTTAAAACAAGTCTTAACACAGCAGATAAAATTCAGCATATTTTAATAACAAAATAAAATGTACGTATCCGCAGGCGCCCACCGTATCGACTTTTGGGAAACCCGCTATGTGGTTTTATATCGTACATCCACGGTATTTAATTTATACACACAAGTTAGAATCGGCTCCTTCTGTAAGGTGAGGGTGTAACGACATCCGAAACTGTGTGTACACCTTCCATACTACCAGTTATCGGAGTCTACTTGTAACCTTTGTACACTCTGTGCACAATGTTAGGCTACGTAAGTTTTATGCTTATTAAAGCTGGAAACGTAAAAGTAAAGCACCAGGCAATGCAGGAATGTGTGGGAGTGGCGGTTAACATCCACATGTTCTTAATCGCATCACAGCATCAAGCCTTGCTAAGTTCACACCCCAGCACCGAAACAAGGAGTCAGCGCGCTTTGTAAAGGAGACAGAGATCTTGCTTCTAATGCAAATAAAACTACGATTCATCTGTTGTCCAATGCATAGCCCAGTCACTATACCAACTGAGCTATTCCGGCTGTTTAGCGAATGAAAAAGATCAAGAACTTTCACTAATGTGGCTACAAATACAGTGGAACCCGGTTATAACGACATCGGTTTATACGACACCTCGCCTATAGCGTCAGATGTTCTGTGGTACCAATTAATTCCTCCCTGTTAACCATAACATTACACTCCTCGGTTATAAGAACACTTGTTTATAACGACACAAAATATTCAGTCCCTTTCATGACGTTATAACCGAGTTCGACTGTATTAGTAACTACCATCTACCAGACTACAAACTGTCACATCCTACGATACTGTGACCTTAATATTCAATACCATGAAAATCTAAAATTTCAGTTTTACGCTTTGATGAGGGCCCAATGCTCCCCTCATTTCCCACAGTATTTATGTCACGTCAACTGCGGTAATTCTCAGGAAACTAATCTCAGAAACTGGCGCGGGTCTGTTGTTTCAGGTTATCCTGGTGTTTGACGTGTTACGAATAACTGACCTACCCACAGCTAACTGCATAAGGAAGTAAAACTTCTCTTGACACGCATATGTCGCCACAACAGTGACGGGTGAAATACGCCGTACCAGCAGCAGTGGGCCGAACTTGACCTTCTCTGCATGACGTTTCAGATAAGGCACATAATACCTTACCTGAAAACATCGCGCTGGACTCCTTGCCCTTTAATTCCTTATCCTAAGCAGGACTTTGGACTTCACACTCCTCAGCGTGGTACCAGCGGACCGCTCCACACACACACACACACACACAGCCTCCCCGCTCACCGATACTCGCGAGACGCCTGGCCTGCTGATTCGTGCTGGCTCACGTAAGCACATTCTTAGAAGTTACACTCAGCGCAGGTAGCCTTTCGTTGGCGGTCACAATGGGTCATGACCTTCCTATCCACTACCTCACCCCCATATCGGCCCACGTGACCCTCGACCTAACTCAGAGCCAATTATTGACCCTATTAGCTAATACAGCCAGACCGTGCGAACTACGACCCCCCACCTTCCGTGCGCGCGCACAATAGACGAAAGACTTCGTGGGGTGAGTTCTAATTGCATTAATCCCCTCTTACTGTCTTTGGGGAGCCAAATCTTACCTCCACTAGTTGTGTTCCAAACACAAACTACGGAACACTAAAGTTAATTTCGAAATCAATTCGAACAAATAAAGGACAACATTAATGCATGAGTGGGATAAAGCGGTAAACCATGTCGCATGCAGCGCAAGCTACGATTTACATACTGTAATGCAACTGTCATGCCCAGAGAAGTTACCGCAGTGTGTCACATGTGTACTAAATCATCCACTTGATATACAGTACACCGTGCCACGGGTTCAGGTGGTTAGTCTCCCACCTCTCACCGCGAAGGGTCGGGTTCAATCCCAGGCCACATTATTGGGGGATTCGTAGCGGCAAAGTGCACTTAGACGCAGTTTTGTCCCAGTGCTTTAGTTTTCCTCTATCTGGATTATTCCACCTAACTAACTAACTAACTAACTAACTCCATGGAGCAGAGGCCTTCTTGAGAAGCTAACAGTTTATCAGCTAGTCAAGAAATTCCCCGCATTTTATGGAACCCGAAGGTTCATTACCGCATTCACAAGAGCCCGCCACCTGTCCCTATCCTGAGCCAGATCAATCCAGTTCATGTCCTCCCATCCCACTTCCCGAATGTCCATCTTAATATTATCCTCCCATCTACGCCTGGGTCTCCCAAGTGGTCGCCTTCCCTCGGGTCTCCCCACCAAAATCCGGTATGCACCTCTCTCCTCCCCCATACGTGCCACATGCCCCGCCCATCTCAGTCTTCTCGATTTCATTACCCGAATAATATCTGGTGATGAGTACAGGTCATTAAGTTCCTCGTTATGTAGTCTTCTCCACTCCCCTGTCGCCTCGTCCCTCTTAGGCCCAAATATCCTCCTCAGCACCCTATTCTCGAACACCCTCAGTCTTTGTTCCTCCCTCAGTGTGAGAGACCAAGTTTCGCATCCATACAGAACAACAGGTAAAATTATAGTTCTGTATACCCTAATCTTTGTGTTTTTGGATAGCAACCTGGAAGACAAAAGATTCTGCACCGAATGATAGCAAGCATTCCCCGACTTCAATCTGCTCTTAATTTCTTCATGAATGGAGTTTCGATTCGTTAGGGTTGCTCCCAAATATTTGAATTCTTCCACCCTTTCAAAGGATTTATTATCTATATTTATGTTGCGATTGTGTCCTGCATTCTGATTTCGAGACATGACCATGTACTTAGTTTTCTCAGCATTTACTTCTAGACCAATCTCCTTACTAGCAATAATTAAATCTTCTGCATTTTTCTTTATGCTATGTACGCTGCCGCCCAATATATTAACATCATCAGCATAAACCAGAAGCTGATGTGTACCATTCAATTTCAAGCCCTCCTGGTTTGCCTGAACCCTCCTAATGGCATATTCTAAAGCAAAGTTGAAAAGCAATGGCGACAGAGCATCTCCTTGTTTCAAGCCATTCTTAATAGGGAACGTGTCAGACAGATGTTTGCCTACCCGAACTCTGCTATATGTTTCATTTAGGCACATTTTTATTAACCTTACTAGTTTCATGGGGATACCGAACTCAATGAGAATATTATACAAGACCTCCCTCCTAACTGAATCATAGGCTTTCTTGAAGTCTATAAATAGCTGATGCACTGCCTCATTGTATTCCCATTTTTTCTCAAGTATTTGACGAATGCTGAATATATGATCAGTGGTTGACCTGTTACGTCGAAATCCACACTGATGATCCCCAATAATTTCCTCTGCATATGGAGTTAACCTTGACAAAAGGATGTTGGATAGAATTTTGTACGTAGTCGACAAAAGTGATATGCCTCGATAGTTATTGCAATCTGTCTTATCACCCTTCTTATAAATAGGCACAATGACCGACTCCTTCCATTCCTCAGGCAATTCCTCCTTATTCGAAATAGAAATAATAAGTTTATGGATTTCAGACCGAATAATCCTACCCCCTGCTTTAATCAATTCTGCTGGAATCTGATCAATACCTGGTGATTTGTGGCTTTTTAGTTTTCCAATAGCCATCTCAACCTCAAAGGCACTGGGCTCAGGCACTAGTGGCTCTGCTGTGTGTACTTCAATCTGCCGATTATTCCACCAGTGCTCCTTATTCTTTTATTCACCCGCCACCGACGTCATAGCGTTAATAAGTGAAAGTGTCAGTAAATTACACACACACTGACAGACAAGAATGCCAGCCCGTTACATACACCGAACAATTAATGTTGTGCTGAGAATCACACACACCAATCCATGGCAGACTTCTTTGCTTGATTTCAGACTACCGTGGCGATGTAGATTAGATTTGCACTCTTCTCGGAGGTTACGCAGCGTAGAATGGTAGTTCTGTATCAACGTTTAGGGACAACCTATTGGTCCCAATGGTCAAGAAGTTCAAGAAAAATACCTGACCCTTGAAGATTGGACCGATAGGTTGTCCCGAAACGTCGGCACGCCATTACCACTCTATGCTCCGTAAAATCCCAGACAAGCGCAGATCTAAAAGGACTTCCTTAATACTAAATCAGAAAACAACAAGAGGGGCATTATATGTATACGTACCATCGAGACGCGTTCGCGTAACCATTGTTGCTGTGAAAAAGCAATAAGTATTGCATATTCTGAATGTGTGTCTGTGGCCTTAGTTACCCAGCATACAAAGCGCATGCGCTGTATTATACTGTGGCCCGTCTGGCTCTACCATATTTTTCGACATTATCTCATAAACGGCACGATTTTCGGGGGGGGGGCCCCCAAGTTACTGAACACAAAATGTGTGTTTTGATTTTCTCTAAAACTTCCAAACGTTTCTCATTCTAAGAAGAATTCAGCGACATATTACCATACATGTACACAGGTCTTCTTGTAACTTACCCGTTATTCTTGTTAGATTTTCATGAAACTTGAATTTTCTCGAAATATTTCGAAAAATCCTCGATCATGAAAATCCGTCCATTGGGGGGCCGCCTTGGTCCACGCGGGCGGGCGGGCGGGCGGACGGACAGACAGACAGACAGACAGACGGACAGGCAGACGGATGGACAGACAGACAGACAGGCAGGCAGGCACAATGAACCTAATAGCAGCTTTTCGCACTTTTGTGAAAGCGCCTAAAAACCTCCGTACTTCTGAGTGTCACTGGCCCCTCTTCTTTCATTGGGTTGTTGAATCTCCCTTTCATGTCAGTATTAGGGATCCACAGACGTCTGTTTCCGGTCAGATCGCCTGATAGTTGCATATCTGTCCGGTAGAATTTAACACGCTAGTATCACGCTGTACAGTCTGACACATCATCAGTATTCATACACACACACCGTGCACAGCCACAACCGTCAGCTAAGCAGAATATCTCTCTGCTACCTCGCGTTGTGCAAGACATCCTAGCTCTGTGGCACATGATATTCTCCGGTATATGCATGCAGCATATTGAATGTGTGACGATGTTTCACACTGTAAGGGCTGTGCCATGAATGTTACCACCTTCTGAGACGGGACTTTGCATAATTTGTTAGACAGATGCCAGCATTTTGGAGGAACGACCTGTCCTACCTTCAGAGTTCATACCACGAAGATGGAGTTGCAAAATTTCTACGAAACTTTGATAAATGTAAGCCAAATTGTGGCATCACTTGCCGCAAGGCAATTTTAAACATCTGGTAACAGCAAAATTATTCCTCTCAGATTGTAGCGAAAGTTTTGTTCTTAATATCTTAACTTTATATTAACCTTTTAAAACATAGCGGTAACAATATGTACGGCCAGGTTAAACATTCAACAATTCTACATTCTGCCCACACAGTGTATTTATGTGTTTTGTGTGGATCTCAGAACAAACAGTGATTATTTCCCTATACAGCATTAACTGATTGGTTTTTATAACCGAGACGGAGTGTGTTTACTGCGCGGTACGAACTGAATCTTTAAATATAATTCTACGTTCTGCCCACACAGTGTATTTATGTGTTTTGTATGGATCTCAGAACAAACAGCAATTATTTCCCTACACAGCATTAACTGACTGGTTTTTATAACCGAGACGGAGTATGTTTACTGCGCGGTAAGAGCTGAATCTTTATACGTAATTTAGGATAGCCTTAGTTTTTAAAGGGTTAAATTCGCTGTGTCCGTCCGTCCGTCTGTCCGTCCGTCCGTCCGTCAGCACCCTCAAAGAACATGTAAAACGATTTTCATTGCGTTTGATATTCAAAAAATCTCAGAAAAAAATTTTTGCCATTTCAATTCCCTCTTAATTCACAGAATATTAACGACTATTGTACCAATGTTCCCTCTAAGCTGCGCGGGTGCACGGCCGCGCAGTAACCGAAACGCTCCCGCGCACACTGAATTCTTTCCGCCAAGCTGGAATTTTTCAGTTTTCATTGTAAATATCCTTATTGCGCATATTATATAAAAAAAATTTCAAAGTGCCGCGCAGTCGTCAGGTCGTGTAAAAATTTTCTGCTCACAGCAGGTAGCAGGTCCGCGCAGCTGTAAAAAATTAGAGGGAACACGCTGCATTGTACACAACATCATAATTGGGCTGATCACACAGAAGTCTTGGTTCGACTCTCCGAAGAGACCTTACCGGCTGTGGGTAGCACCCTATTTCTTATCCTGTGGGTATTTGGGTTAAGACGGAAGAGGCGTGATCCAGTCAATTTTTATCTATGAGTGACATAAAGAACGCATGGCGCTGTACCTCTTCGCCAACATAAGACGACACGTTATGATGTATGAACTCACAGGCTCCTTTACCTGGAGTTTACATTTTATCTCAACCAGCAATTAAAACTGAAAAAAAAGAAAAATTGTGCGAATGAAATATTCCGTCTTTGTGAACTCGCCTTATAATTTTACAGTGTATAATTTCACATACTTCTGAAAAAGATAAATACGTTACACATTCAACTTTCGTCCAAAAATGCGACTATTTGACAAAAACTTTCACGCAACATTATAAAAGCATCCAATTCACAAATGTTCAAGACACTTCTCTAAGAACATGTGCTCCGAAGCCGTTATCGTGCTATGAGCCGGCCTGCCCAAGAGGGAAATATTGACCGTTCCGTGGTTCAAATACAAAACATAAAAATTCTTCTTAATGGAAAAATAGTTGGAAAAACGTAGCCGACGCAGTATGCCTGAGGTTGGTGCCCTATTGCCCGCCCTTCCCTTTTCTTTTTTTGTGACGGTAGAAACAAAACAATTAAAATTATAGCTTGGGGCAGCATCGTCATTACCTATAGACACCCTCCTACAATTTGTGCCTGTCATATGAATAACCAAGTTCTGTGAAAATTAAAAGAGACTTGTTAGCGTTTAGCAGCATAAAACACATCTGAAAAATTTATATACGTGTAAAATACGTAAAACACAGTGTAAGTTACACTAGGTGTGTGTGTGCGTGCGTGCGAGTTTTATGTCCTTCTCAGGCAGTTTCCACGGAAACGTGACGTTTTCACGTATTACATATGTAGCAACTCTACCGTGTCAAATGAAAAATGAAGTTGCAACGCGATTCGGCGACCACACGCAGAAAGGGACAAGGAAACAAAGGTACGAAAGGGATGAGACAAAAAAGGGTTGGAGCTAAAGGCTGAAGAATTTCCCGCTGAACATAAGCGACCCGTTTCCATTACTATCGAAAATTTCAGCTAATATTTCACAGGAAACACCGCATCTGCATTACGCAACGGTCGATGTCGCCTAGGGAGATGATCGGGGACGGGGCGAGGGCATTGACTGGATTCAGCTGGCTCAAGATAGGGACACGTGGCGGGCTCCTGTGAATACGGTAATGAACCTCCGGGTTCCATTAAATGTGGAGAACTTCTTGACTAATTGAGGGCCTGTTAGCTCCTCAGGAAGGACTGTGCTCCATGGAGTTATTTAGTTAGTCGGTTGATTGGTTTGTTTGTTGGTTGGTTGGTTGGTTGGTTGGTTGTTTTGTTGGTTGGTTGGTTGGTTGTTTGGTTGGTTGGTTGGTTGGTTGGTTGGTTGGTTGGTTGGTTGGTTGGTTGGTTGGTTGTTTGGTTGGTTGGTTGGTTGGTTGGTTGGTTGGTTGGTTGGTTAGTTGGTTGGTTAGTTGGTTGTTTGGTTGGTTGGTTGGTTGGTTGGGTTAGTTAGTAGTGGGAATCACAAAGCCACCCAAAGAAACCAAAATGCGAAGTTTTGTATTTTAAAGCAGATGGAACATAATTACGGGTGTGCTTACAGAGGATAAATGTAGGTTCATTCTTTCAAAGAGCAAATATGAACACATTAGTACGTTAACTGTATAAGATATACCCAACTTCTACTTAACATGTAAGGTTTAGAGGAAACAAAAACACAGCAGCGGGAGATACATGGTTCTTTCTCCATACAGAAGAACCTGACACCTTGTTTTAAAGAAAATTTATCTCAGGACAAAAATGACACATGTTACCTCTATTTTTTATATGTACCAGCAGAATTGAGTGGCCCATAATTCCTTGGCTTCTTGCCACATTTCCTCTGGGTCTATATATAATAACATTTATTTTCAAGTCGCAGAAGAGTACAAGAAGTCATATGTGACTCATTGCTTCCGTTATGGTTTCCTGCAAACCCAAGCGCGTAAATTGCTTGGCATGTAATTTTTTTTATATTACACAGAACGAAAGAAGAGGCATCCAAATTTTTTGTTTGTCTTTTTGGACACGCACATGTGACATGCAATTATAATTGCAAAGTGCGAGACGATGAAATGTACTGAAACAAACGTGAGGGAAATTGCTCGCTGAATGATTCCCTCTGTCACACACAATTTCTGCACATGGATGCAGCCCAAGACATATCCTGCTTCCTGCTTTTCTCTGTAGACATTGCCACAGCAAGTCTTGCCCCTCACGTTGCAGTGTCTCACAGCTTGAGAATATACAAACCCTTTAGGTAAAGGCAAATATAAAGCAATCCCTGTACAGGCCTGGACAGACCCTGAGGTTTCCAGAAGGTTGAGCCTTCCAGATTTCAAGACAATCCGCACATGAATGTTGTAAAATTTTCAGCCCTATACACCTACCCTCTTTACCCCCTAGAAAATATTCCTGGTACTCATCTCTATTACAGGCTGAGTTGACCCGAGGACCATAGCGCGGCCGTAAAGATTATGTTAATCAAAAATTTCAGTGACACCATACAGAACCGAACCCGCAACCTTTCGGCTTATAGCGCAGTGCCTCAACCAACCGCGCCACGGCGTACCCCCAACGAACTGTTTAGGATTGACGGAATGGGCACAGACCGATGACAAAATTTTATAAACACAAAACATTCCGCAAGATAATGGCAGCGCTGAAGGAAATACAGGAATATCAGTTGGAATAAATAGAATATAACTCCAATAATCCGGACGCTGGTTAGCCGGATCTCCAATTATCCAGATCGGCTTGACCCTTAAGGTAACTTCGTCGAGAATTCTACAGAACCAATCTGCCTTGAAATTACCGGTTACCGGAATTGACTTCATCAAGCTAAACTATAAGCCAAACATTTTCTTACTGTAATTGTGTTACATCCTTTTCATGGCTTAAATTTTTCCCCAGTTGTCAAATACATATAAGGAATTATGTATTTATATTTTATTTGTAGGTAAATAAATACTTAGCCTAAAAATAGCCGTTTATAGATTTTTTTTCAGTTTAAACCGCCAATGTAGCCTATTTTCAAAGAAAAATCCAGCTATCCGGATTTTCTGCATATCCGGACGGCTCGCGGTCACAATTATTCCGGATAATTGGAGTTACACTGTACTAGACACTTACTGAAAAAAGTCAGACAGAGAGACAGATACAGACGGACGGATGGACAGACAGATAGACAGCAGGGACCTCCATCTGTAAGTGAAGCGACTATAACCTTCTATAGCACTGTGTTCCACTGTAGTCAGTCAACACGGTTTGGGACATCAGATGATGTATTGTAATTTTAGAGGCCAGTGAACTGTTCATAACAAAACTGGAGCAGGGAGACTTCGCCGTATTTGCGTTACGTACCGCTGTGATCTTTCTACCAGTCGGTGGCTGCCCTGAGGTTCTCATTTCTATGAACAAAAGTTTCAATAAAAATCAGAGCGTGCGGGGGGACAACATAGCGCATGCTGCACGAAATGGATCCTCCTTCCACTGAATTATGAAAACTGTTATGACATACAGAAGGACGTATTGCATTAAGGACGGAAAACGTGACACTTGAAACTGTCTCTTGCATCTTACATTTATTTGCATGAAGATAACCTTCTAGCAACTTACGAAATGTAAAAATTCCAGGGCGTGTGCACACATTTTTGGGTAAAACTTGCAGGAAATGTATTCAGTACACAAGACGTGTACTGGGTTTTCATCTAGGCTCTCCGTTCTAATCATTCAGATGTTAACAGACGTAAGGCGCTGTCCTTTATTATTGTCAGACTTAAACCAAAAGTGGACTACGTCAAACATCAAAGAGTGTCCATTCAGGAAGTCTCGACGTACGTCACGACGCACGTCGAAGTTAAGAGACATATTTCTGTAACCTTTTGTGAAAGCATCGAACCACGTATCGTATAGCGTTACACATCCATTAAATTCCCTCGCCAACGTCTTAAAATATAATAAATATAATAAATTCCATAGCCTAAACAGCAGAAATTTCTTACGTATAAAGCATTTCCATACATTAAAGACTTTCTTACTCCGTTTCTTCCAATTTTTCCCCATTTTGTCCAGTTTCTGATCTCAATGCTCCGCTAATATAAAGAATTTTATAGCACAACAGCGACTTTGTTCAACACCTGTTTTGTTGTTTGATAACAGTTTAATGCACACATTGTTCACCAGGGTTGTGGAGTCGGAGTCGAAGTCGGAAGGAATTTTAGGTGAAGTCGGAGTCGGAGTCGGAGCCGGTAAAAATGTACCGACTCCAACTCCGACCTCAATCTAAAATCTTATCTAGATACTCCAACTCCAGAGCCCTGATAGCTACAGTAACCGTTAGACATACTTAACCTTTTAAAGCCTAGCGGTAACTTTACGTACCGCCAGGTTTAACATTAAAAAATTCTACGTGGTGTCCACATTGCGTTTATGTGTTTTGTACGGATCTCAGAACAAACAGCAACTTTTGCCTTATAAAACATCAAGAGACTGGTTTTTATAACCGAAGTGGAGTGTTTACAGCGCGGTACGCACTGAGTCCTTATCTAAAACAGATACACTTCGTCTTTAAAGGTTTAAATATAGGTTATAAGTCTAAAGAGTAGCCTGATGATTCACGTGGTGGCGATGAAATGTCTTATAGGTTTACCGTTATTAGTGCATATTGAGCTTTTATGAAGGAGTCTGAGTCGGACTTTTAAAAATCGAGAAGTCGGAGTCGGAGCTTTTGTGTACCGACTCCACAGCCCTGATGATCACAACACACCGCCAACCCTATAAATAATAATAATAATAACAATAAATACCGAGAACAACTCACAAAGCCCAATTTTTCACAGCAGACGCTTCTGGTTCAACGTATCCATTGAAAGGGTAACGGTGAATTTAGCCTGTCAATGCCATAATTGGCATGTAGGGGGAAGTAGATGTATAGCTCCACTCATTCTTATCCTCAGCACTAGATGAACATGAGTGGTTAGCTTCACGCCCCGGCCCCTTTACCCCCAGTAAAGAACCCCAGTACCAACTAAATAGCGCGACGGGTGGGCCCCAAAGCCGGTTTGGACGTTTCGGAGTACAGAAGCGCTCCTTGCATCGGCACAGATTCGAAATCCAAGTCCTCCAAGCCGCAGCGTAGTCACTCTAATGACTAGACCATCTCGGTTCCAAAGAATATGCACTGTTTGTTCTAAATGAATCCAGAATACAAATTTCCGTTTTTGGGATATGACACCGTGTAGATTGGTAGCAATATATCAATATTTTCGGAGAATCTTGATATCTCCAGGTTCACGGTAGCCCAGTACGTATAACCACGCGCGGAAATTCCGTTACTGCACACAGGGAGGACAATAAGGGCACCAGGATTAGCGACACAGTGGTGTTCTTTTTATCACAGCTCGATAGCCTTAGGGGCCCAGGGCTTCCTCTTTGAGGTTCCTCGATCACACTCGTTTAGACAGACCACACTCGGTACGAGTCCTCTGGACAAGTGATCAGCCCGACGCAGAGACCTCTACCTGACAACACCAAACACACAACAAGAGACAAACATCCATGCCGGCGGCGGGATTCGAACCCGCAATCCCAGCAAGCGAGCGGCCACAGATCCGCACCTTAGACCGCACGGCCACTGCGATCGGCACGCAATGGGACTGCCTGTGTAAGAACCTACAACTTGTCATGTCCCAGAAGACTGGAGACATCAGCACCGCTGTGAGCGCCTTAATTATCGCATTGCTATGTTACTGTCACAAAGTAACATTAACACAATGCAAAAAATTTAATTTCCTACACAGTGGCGTTCGGAAGGAACTGTTCTGCACTGTGCTCCATGTATTCAATTATTCAACAGCAGCGCACTCTATAAAATATTCACAACACCCGTGGCAAATGAACATAGTAAAGCTCATATTTCCGACTTGTGTACTACATGGGGGGAAAAACCTTAGGTCCTATTCATAAAACTAGCAAGTACCTTATACGTACAGTCGAGCCCGATTATAATGACATCGGTTTATACGACACCTCTTTTATAACGTCAGATAGTCTGTGGTACCAATTAATTCCTCACTGTTAACCATAACATTATACTCTTCGGTTATAACGACACTTGTTTATAACGACACAAAATATTCAGTCCCTTTCACGACGTTATAACCGAGTTCAACTCTATTTCGTTTACTTCGGTGTTTGGAAAGACAAACTTCCAGTCCTCCTCTGGGCTCCACCCAGCCTCCTGTTCACTTGGCAACACAGTGTCTTTTCCTAAGTGTGAAGCGATCGAAATGTCATCCTGATCACTCACCTCCATTTAGTTCCGAGGTTGAGAATGAGTGGAGCTGTACCTTCACCCATACTCCCACAGACACATCTACTATACTGTATCACGTAATTAATTTTGTCGTATTATACCCACAAATATAAGAAATGTACAAGTCAAAGTTCCGGTTTACATAAATCAGATAACAGTGCACATATTCCACTTTTAACTTTACGCCAAGACACTTGCTAAGTATGCAAAGTGACACTGTGTGGTGATGGGTTTATGGACTTTATCCATCGTCCGAAGAGTAAAATATTAAAAAATTATGATCACGGTGTTTCGGAAGCTGGCTCTGCTTCCGTCCTCAGGTGAATGGAGGGGGAGAAGAGAAGAACACCTGTTCTGTTGGGCCCCTTAGGTCCAGTGATGGAGGCTAGCTCTGTCTAAGTGGCCCAACTGAGTAAGTGTTCTTCTCTTCTCCCCCTCCATTCACCTGAGGACGGAAGCAGAGCCAGCTTCCGAAACGTTTTGATTTTAATTTTTTAATATTATAATCTTCGTATGATGGATAAAGTCCATAAACCCATCACCACACAATATTATACACCGTCGTCAAAACCTTTTAGAATTTATGTAAAGTGATGCCTCGCAGTCTCTGTGCACGTTCATGGGGTAACATGCGTCTGTCGGTTACTGACCATATTCACAAAGACCATCATTCCGTGCATAGCTTATACAGTTTTCATCACAGGTTATCGATTTCAGTACATTTGTAATACACAACACAACAAACGGAAGCACCCAGAGTTAGCCCCTATAAAACTTTTGGTCTTCCGGACAGACACTCAGTTTTAACCTTTTAAAGCCTAGCGGTAACTTTATATACCACCAGGTTTAACATTAAAAAATTCTACGTGGTGCCCATATTGCGTTTATGTGTTTTGTACGGATCTCAGAACAAACAGCAACTTTTGCCTTATAAAACATTAAGAGATTGGTTTTTATAACCGAAGTGAAGAGTGTTTACAGCGCGGTACGCACTGAGTCCTTATATAAAACAGATAAGCTTCATCTTCAAACAGTTAAAGTGTTGAAATCAACACTTGAGCCAGTCTTTCCCATCCTACGATTGTGACCCCATTTGGACGGTGCAGTTACTGTCAGCGTTCAGTCTGCGGCTGCAGTCGACAGTGCGGGTAATGATACATGGTTTTGCTGGCACACGTAATACCACAGCATACAGCTTTAACGCTGTACACCAGGGGTATCCAAACTTTTTTGGCAATGGGACACAACCATCAGTTACTGCGGGCTGGTTCGCTGGCCACACGGATAAAAATCACAGTACGTGGTACATATAACCGCCTAACTTGTGTGCAATTTTCTTCAGTGTACTTAACCTTTTAAACCCTAGCGCTAACTTTATGTACGACCAGGTTTAACATTAAAAAATTCTACGTGGTGCCCACATTGCGTTTATGTGTTTTGTACGGATCTCAGAACAAACAGCAACTTTTGCCTTACAAAACATTAAGAGACTGGTTTTTATAACCGAAGTGGAGAGCGTTTACAGCGCGGTACGTACTGAGTCCTTATATAAAACAGATACGCTGCGTCTTTAAAGGGTTAATTTACAAACGTGGCGGCGGGTTGGCCAGCCATGCTGTACACAAAACTCGTCCGAAGTTAACAATATTTAAGGGATTTTGAAGCGGAATTCATGCACTTTACTCTTCTGTTGTAAATAATTCGAATTCTAATATTAGTACTATTATTTTATTATTATTATTATATTATATTATTATTATAGGCATCTTTGCTGTTAAGCTTGCAAGTTAATAAATACCGATTGATTGATTGATTATTATTATCATCATCATCATCATTACCGTAAAGGACTTGGTAATTATTAGTTCTTCAGATTTTATGTTATTCACTTCCGTGTATATGATCACTATAGCAAAACAGAGCCAACTCACGCACAATATTGTTTATTTATTTATCTCTTATTCTGCTTCTCCCCGACACGTATTGTGCATAAGTTGGCTCTGTTTTGCTGTAAGTTCTGCACATATTTTTTCAGATATAACCTCAAAGTTCACACCATAGTCATTGTCAGTGATTGTACACTGTAGAAATATGGCGTACGTATTATGTGGACAGGTATATGACCTACCTGCATAACAAGTTTGACATTTCTAACCTCATCGCTTCATTAACTATTGTAACATAAGCTACAGAAATGTTTGACACGAACAGCACCTTCTTACTGCACGACACTGTACAACGCATTATCTTTAAAAAGCACGACATTTGCTAAGATATATATATTCGAGCATTATTCGAGGTCCCTAAACCAAATTTTGCAAATGTTGCCACCCCTGTCTTCAACTCTTGCATGTCCGCCATGTTGTTATCACAGATCGTACGAAATTAAAAGAACGATGGCGTAAACTTTATATGAAGTTGTGTAAAAATCGTTAAACTGGTGCAAAAGTTTAAATGGAGGACCAACAGACACAAAAGCAAACACACACACACGCGCGCGCGCGCGCGCGCACACGCACACACACACACACACACACACAGAACACACTGACTTCATACAATGAACTTTCCCAGAAGAATGGGAGAAAGACTATAGGCTCAAATCGGTGCACGAAATATGCGACAGCTTTTGGTTTTAGAACAGAAATAAATTTAAAAAGCGACATGGTCACACAATTCTTATAACGAGCTGTGTATGAAGCAACCGCACGCAGAAAATTAATGAAAATAAAGGAAAGTTGCACACCTCCATATTTGCACAGTGTGAGTAATACTTCAACAGTCTTATGCCAATCTGTTTACCTTCTCAGGATTTTAAGCATTTTAAACAACACAAGTAAACTTCTCTATTTTCGTGGTTGTACTGGCGGTTAACACGGCCTGTCACAGGACTAGCTAGCACGTTCATATGTGAGTCGTGGTAGCGTCTTGTGTGCCCTGTGCCTTTTACTGAAACAGACAAATTTACGTATTTTTTCAAAAACATTTCACCTAGAGGAAAGCTACTTGTATATACGATGCATAGTATGGAACATACAGGGTGTTGTATATAGCTGACCACAAGATTTTTGACAATCTGTCCCTTACTTTTGAAACAGCGAAATCAATCATTCTTCCAGAGTTGTGCATCTAATATTTTCCGATAACTTTCCTTTTCGCAGAAACAGGTCGTTACATGTACTGGTATACGCTAAAATGGACGTTTCGGAATTACAGTTGTTCAGGAGTCAGGATTTATGGGGTTTGTGCTGTCTCGATCGGTTACTGATTCCCGACGTTGCGACAGCCGTTGCCCCCTCTACTCTTGAAGATGAAGTTGGTACGTTACGCCGAAACGTCGGATAAAACCCACTAACACAGCGTATCATTCCAGAAGAACTCTAAATTTTACGCAATATTCTGAACACATGTAGCTAATTTTTCTAAATTGAAATAGACTCAACAATTTTCCCCAAGAATTTTTCGCCGAGTGTCTAACATTTCTCAATAAAACGCGCCGTATGGCAAAAACAGGGTGGAAATGACAGATGTTTGGCCACTATATCACATACATGGGCAGAACTGAACAGTTTATCCCGCGATTTATTTCTACCAAACGTACATTTTAAGTTGAAAGAGAAACACCAGAAATTGTGCATCAAATGTTTTCCTGGCCCGGAAATAATCTCACTGTGGGAAGGAGACAGGGCGACAGGAAGGGAGGCCTGTAAACTGATATGGACTGTCATATCTGTGTTACAGATAAGACAGTCCGGCATGCCGTACTAAGTTATTAGGGGCTCAAGTGGATATAGCGAGTTACGTTAGCGTCCGCCTCTCTGCTATCGAGGTCGTCACACACACCTTGCAGCCCGCGTTATCAGAAGCGTTTGTTCTATTTATTATTTTATTCGAACTGCCGGATTCCGTACCGTTCATCATGACGTCACACCAACGAGAATATCATAACAAATGACTGCGACAAACCCATCCTTCATATATTTTTTTTGTTTACCATAACCATTTCCTGCTTCCCCTAAACCATTCACCAACTCACATACACCCCCTCTCCGTTACGTCTCTTTATTCGTGTTTTTATCTCCCATTCTGTCTTTTTTTCATCTGTACTGGTTCAGTTTACTTCATTTTTTATGTCTCTGAATAACGGATTTGATAGCCCTCGAAGTAACGAGCTTCGACAAAAAGAAGGAAACGCAAAATATAATAAAACAGATAAGCAAAGGAATGTTAAAACGTCGCTGGACGCAACAGCAGACCAGTTACAGGAACACTGTGCTATACACTTGTAACAAGTGCAGCCCGGATAGAAGAGTCACTACTGTGACGACGCTACGGACTGGACGATGACGGGTTCGATTCCCGGCAGTGGAAACAAATTTAATATATTCACCGAAACGTCGAAACCGGTTCTGCGGCCCGCCCTGCCTCCCAGTCAAAGGGTGCTGGGGGCTTTTTCCTTGGGGTACAGCGGCAGGGGCGTGAAGCTGAACACTCACCTCCATCTAGTGCCGAACTTAAGAATGACAGGAGCTGTAAGCCTCTCTCCACTACGCTATATGGCGCATGTAGAGACAAATTTCCTCCACTACACTATGTGCTTACATGGCGCATGTAGAGATAAATTTCCTCCACTACGCTATGTGCTTACATGGCGCATGTAGAGACAAATTTCCTCCACTACGCTATGTGCTTACACGGAGCATGTAGAGACAAATTTCCTCCACTACGCTATGTGCTTAGATGGCGCATGTAGAGACAAATTTCCTCCACTACGCTATGTGCTTACACGGCGCATGTAGAGACATATTTGCTCCACTACGCTATGTGCTTACATGGCGCATGTAGAGACATATTTAGCTTTACTTTTTACGCAAATAGCAGAGAACCAAATCTAAGAAACTGTAGAGACACTACGCACACTACAGTTAGCATCACTCTCTTCCTGCAATGCGTCCTTCGCCTAGTATTAGGAAAACAACATAAAGCGTCGGAAACTGAATAAACGTAAGTCCTCGGGGTAAAAGAGCGGGGAAACGTACGTCACGATTTCCAAGTTCTTCGAAATTGTGGGCCCCACGTTCAGAAATCCATATACGTGTCGGCAGCACAAATTATTTTTGGATAAAGCTAGTGAACACGGATGCTTCAGTGGGTGGCTAGATCCTACTGGCCTGCTCTTTCACGTGTGCTAGCTAATTACGTAACATTTATTTTGCTAGGAACCTCAGCAGGTCTGCACTTTGGGCTTCGCGGTTCGGTCTAAGAGAATGATCTATTCTCAACCCCTGTATAACCAGTGTCATTTAACTGTCTCTATTTATGCCCATAAGTTCTGATGTCGCCTGCCGGAGACATCAGAAATTGTACAATAAAAGTTGTGTTGTAGCCGATCCCAGTGGCCGCGCGGTCTAAGGCGTCGGTCTGCGGCCGACCGCTTGCTGGGATCTGGGTTCGAATCCCACTGGGGGCATGGATGCTTTTTTCTTCTACAGTCTTTGTGTTGTCAGGCAGAAGCCTCTGCGACGGGCCGATCCCTTGTACAGAGGAGTCCTACCGACTGTGGTGTGTGCTTGAGTGTGGTCAAGTGAAAATAAAAAAAACCCTCGACACCTGCTGCGAACAGGTAGGTAGAAGAGGGAAGGACTAAGTAAAGTAAAGTAAAAAAGTTGTGTCCTGTCGTGAACACGCTAGAGTCGTCAAATTAGAGATTCTTGGAAAGGCTAAAACACGAATCTATTTGCCGCAGATCTTAAAGAAGTTTCACAAAAATTTCTCGGCAAAAAATAAACCGGAATGAACCGAAAACGAAAACCGATCTGGAAGCAGGTAAGAGGAAAGTCTGCTGTTCTGTCTGAAATGGAACCCCGCTTCTTCGACCTGTCAGCCCGTACACCAGCCACAACACTGACTCAGCTACCTCTACTGCCTTCCAATGTTATAAAGGTAAGTTGCCCCTCTCCGTGCCATGAAGGTACATAAGGGGAATAGCGGCATATTCCCACTCATTCTTAATCACGGCACTACAAGGGAGTGGTCAACTTAACGCCCCGGCCGCTTAACCCCCGGTAAATAACCCCCGTACGCATTGACTAGGAGACTGGGTTTGCACCAGAGCGGTTACGGACGTTTTGGAGAACAGAAGAACATCTGTTCCCGCCGAAATTCGAACCCCGGACCGTCCATTCCGCATCCCAGTAGCTGTGACAAGTACGATATCCCTCCCTACATTCTACGTTTAATTTTTCTTTATCTCCTCAGTTGTGATACTGTGTAATCTGACAGGCGGTAACCAATGTTTCGGAGAAACATACTGCCTCCATTTTCACGGCACAATTATTACACTGTCGGAACTCTCCTCCGATCCCGGTGGCCGCACGGTCTAAGGCGTAGGTCTGCGGCCGAGCGCTTGCTGGGATCGTGGGTTCGAATCCCACCGGGGGCATGGATGTTTGTCTGTTGTATAGTGTTTGTGTTGTCAGGTAGAGGTCTCTGCAACGGGCCGATCCCTCGCCCAGAGAAATCCTACCGACTGTGGTGTGTGTCTGAGTGTGATCAAGTGAAAATAAAAACCCTCTACACCTACTGTGAATAGGTAGAAGAGGGAAGGACGGCGAAACGAAATGAAACGAAACGGAACGGAACTCTCCGGTGCTTACGTCATTGTTGCAGTATTTCCACAGTCCGCTGTACCCATAAACGGGGCTTTTGCCACACACCGTCGCCTGGTTTAGCCAGAAACAAAGCCGGCCCCCAGCAAATAATTAATTGATCCGGTGTGGCGTCAGAAGATATGAGGAGAGCATAACAGGAGGAGTAAACAGTGAAGTAGGTTTCACGTCATGCACAGGGCTTTCTAATCCTAAGCGATATATGTGTCCGGCTCAGAGAACGCTACTGAAACGCCGCGCCGCGCCGCGCCGTTCCGCTACGTTGCCTCAACAGTCTTGTCTGAAGCGCCTCACAGCACACACTCCTCCACCCCCCAAAAAAATGTTTCACCTCATCAAAGTTGCTCCTCAGCAAAGGTTGCCACGATGACTAAAGACAGTGTTGCGGGGTATGACGTCATGCAGCTTCAGAGTGACGTACGTTTCGGAGTAACCCCGTACTCCCCGCATTTTATGGAAACCGACGGTTCATTGCCATATTCACATCAGCCCGCCATTTGTCCCCATCCTAAGCCAGACCACTTCAGTCCACGCCATTTGAACATATTTCTCTACTAACCATTTTGTCTTTCCATCTACGTCCAGGTTTTCCAAGTGTATTTCATAATTTTATCTTTTTTGGTTCGTATATAATATTCACGCTTAACACAAAGAGTGCGCTAAAATTTAAGTTTCCACCCCGTGCTTTTAAATTTCAATCAATGAACACTGATGTTGACCGTGGACTGCAAAATGCTCTTTCCACTGCCTATTCATACCAGCAGCCTGTTACCAGCCACACATAATTAAGTTTGAAACAGTGGTTTATGTTAACAGACGTTAATTGCATTTATGTTATACATAATACACACAGTAGGTCACACATTTAATAATAAAAACGTACTCTTTGAACTCTCTAGGATATTAATTTAACCCTTCATGTAAACAAATTATCATTTATAGCAGAATCTGTATAGCCACAAATATATAAATAAATAAACACAATAATATGCAACCAAATCGCAGTTTCTGTTGCTGATTCAGATCGTTACGCCCAAGCACGTCCTTCAGAAAGGCATTCTTTCCATATTTCTGCCTAACTATATTGCATTTTATGAGCGGAACCCAACGCTAGAACGTCCTTTTCCCACCAGCTTGCCAACCGTCCCATTAGGAGCCAAATTAATCCAGACCACAACATTTCACGTAATGTTTCTCATATAAATTTTAACCTTTTAAAGCCTAGCGGTAACTTTACGTACCACCAGTCTTAACTTTAATCACTTCTCCATGGTGCCCACATTGCGTTTATGTGTTTTGTACTTATCTGGGAACAATCTGCAACTTTTACCTGACACGCCTTCAAATGATTGTTTTTTTTAAACTGAGGTGGAGAGTGTTTACTGCGCGGTACGCCTTGAGTCTTTATATTATACAGAATGCGTTTCGTCTTTAAAGGGTTAATATTATTGTTCATGAAAGCCTATGTATTATAAATGGTGTGTTGTAAGTTTTGAGACAAAAATCTGTAAGTAATTCTCTTATCTCTTAAAGACAAACAGAAACATGTCAGTTTCAATTGTTGACGGTTCATTTAAAGATGCGTTAAATGTATCAAATTATAACTTCGGACGGTAGGATGGTTTGTCAGTAAAGAATTCAAAACAATATACACTGAAGCCCTCTTAGCATCTTTTGTCTTTTGGCAGGAGAAAGTGCGTGATTTGACGACACTGTCGTTGGCTAAGGTTACATATGTTCAGTGATAGATGAGAGAATGAGTATTGAGCAACGGTGGAATGAAACATACAGGAGAAAACCGGATTACTAGGGGAAAAACATATTCCACTGCCACTTGGTCTACCAAAAATCCCACATGGTCTTACCCGTATTCGAAGCCGCGCCTCAGCGATGAAATTCCGGCGACTAACCGCCTGAGACATGGCACGGCCCATTCACTGTAAAGCAGAAGGACAAACGGGAAAAATATCGGTCAGGACAGCGCGAGTGCTGGGCTGAGATTTGAACCTAGGAGCCCCTGAATACAGTTCGGTAGCGATAACCACAGGACCGCCACACACGTCATATAAACACCATTATTTCCAACCTCTGCGTGATGTGATTATATTCTAAGCCACGGTGTGTGACAATTCAAACACCGGTTTAGGGACAGTGACGGCAGCAGCGACAGAGCAATTGCAGTAATGGCTACTTACGCTGAAACCGTTTAAACCTGATACGAAAACAGCGGTATGTAATGCGGTTATGTATCAGCAAACCTTGTATGTGCGGAAGGCAGTTAACAGGCGAACGGCATTCCTTCAGCACGCTGCCGCCCGCGGTCACATTTCCGTCCCCTTCCCCCCCCCCCCAAACCCGCACACCACACCCACGTTCCCCTACATAATTTAACGTGGCTGTACTTTCCCTCCACCTCGACTTGTGTCTGAATACGTCGGAGTTATGTAAAACTTCAACGAAGAAAATATCTCCAACTCTCTGCTTCTTTCTTTCTCTACCGCCGCTGTCTCTCGCTTTTCTCCTTGCATTGCCTCGTGCAGTTTCTTGACGTGCCTACCTCCTCGGGTTCTTCAGATGGAGCACTAAACTTTGGCGACTTAGACTCTACGAACAAGTGAAGTTCGAGGAAGGAAGAAGTAAAAAGGATCTGTAGGAATTTTTAATGGGTGCTCTGGTATTGCCGTAAGTTCGCCTCCTTCCAACAGAACGTAGTCTATCTTAATATACAGATTACAATATATAAGACAATAAACTTGCCTGTTTTTTTGAACTGGTGTGAAACACGCTCTCGTATTACAGGAAGCTTGTGTTCAGCAACAGGATTCTGAGCAAGGTATATGCGTTTTAAACGGCGGTAGGATCACGTCACTGCTCGCCATCAAATCAGGAAAAAGAGATGGGCTGGGCATGTGGTACGCCTGCGGAGTACATAAACGCCTATGGGGAACTTGTATGGAAACAGTTTGGAAGACCTAGGCGTAGATAGGGGAATGACAGTTATATCTTCAAGAAATAGGATAAGACGATGTGGACTGGATTCAGCTGGCTTCGGATAGGGACCATTGACGGATTCCTGTGGTCGCTATAATGAACATTCTGGTTCTATAAAATTCGGGTAACTTCTTGATAAGCTGAGGAACTGTCAGCTTCTCTAGAATGCCACTGCCAGTGTTGTGGAGCAGCACGTGATTGAAACAAGCAAAAGCCTCCCAACCGGGTGTTCTAAAAATATCCATAAACACTTCTTGTCTGCACTTGCCTTGTGGCATACCCAAATCACCATCCAAAATCCTGGAAACGATGCACCCCATTAATATGAAGGCAAAGCTCTCCCTGTGAGGAGTCAATCAGCGCGCCATGTAGGCGTATTCGGGTAGTGGAGTCATACCTGACATCCCCATCGGCATTAGATGGAGGACAGCAATCAGATTTACGCCCCGGCCGCCTTACCCTCAAAGAAGTAAATCCTGACAGCCATAGAGTGGGACGCTGGGTGGGCCCCAAAATGATCTATGTGTTTTACGCAAGAAGAACTCTTTCTCCTGCCTGGAGGCCCTCTCTTGAAGGTCCACCCATGTTCTTACTTAAGGGGGGCCCTCTTGCGTGTTCGTATGGCCGGCACTCAGAACTGTGTGACAGGCACTGTCCGTGAGCGTGCCTGATGCGGACTTAAACAATATACCGCGATATAATCACTGCTATCAGCGCATTACACAAACAGATAAGGCAGAAAACGAGCGGGCAGGCACAACATAAGGGCAGGGATGAAGTTCACATGGGGATTTCTTTTTAACTCTGAAAGAAATCCTAATACTTTAACACAGGGTTTCATATGGCGTGATTTCTCTAAAATCGGTTCAGTAGGTGCCTAACATAGAGGCACGTTTTGCTGTGGCAGACTCATAACACTTCTACGGAAGCAAAAGTTTGAGAAGGGCACATTTTATAACTTAATTGTAAATCAGGAGAGCAAAAATCCCGGCCTAATATTTGTGCGTCGTCAGTATGAAACTTGCTTCGTGTCGCCTATCTGACGCCTGGAGATTTTAGGCGGCACCTACATTTTTCGGACATTTGTGCACCCCTGTTTTACTTTTTTCACGAAATTCTTGCGCAGTTCCACGTAACCCCTGTGTTCCGCCATTCAACAATCGCAATAACGTATTTCTTTGATTTGCGTACGATCAGCTGAAACCGATACTGATAATTTCAGTGACCAAATTACCGAGGGGTTGTCCTATTAAGGAGTTTCATTATCACCATGATGTAAACTTAGAGGTAAACCTAGAGAAAAAATCGGATTATATTAGTCCATTTTAGAAGGTTTTGACGATGCTGTATAACATTGCGTGGTGAAGGGTTTATGGACTTTATCCATCGTCCGAAGAGTAAAATATTAAAATATTAAAATCACAACGTTTCGGAGGCTGGTTCTGCTTCCGTCCTCAGGTGAATGGAGGGGAGAAGAGAACACCTATTCTGTCTAAGGGGCCCAACAGCGTAGATGTTCTTCTCTTCTCCCCCTCCATTCGCCTCATGATGGAAGCAGAGCCAGCCTCCGAAGCGTTGTGATTTTAATTTTTTAACATTTTACTCTGCGGACGATGGATAAAGTCCATAAACCCATCTCCACACAATACATTAGCCCAGTTTTTACTTAAAATTTATCATACCGTTAGCGACAATCCCATTACAAGAAGAGACGAGAGGCGTTTCGACCTAATTATCCACCTGTCCGTCCGTCTCGCTCACAGTATGACAAACTGCCATGCCATGCCTTATAATTGACAGTCTATCCTTAGCTGATGTCTGGATTATACAGTGTCTAAATCTGCCAGCCACACACTACAGCAGCCAACACCAACTTGAGGAAAAGCACTTGGGTGGTACTGACGCCCGAATTCTTATTTCTGTTACACTGCAAAGTGCTGCCATCTACATTACAAACTAACGATTGACGCTACAGATTCTTCTGAAATGTTGGTACACAGTTTCACCAAACTACACGTCGTCACATCCCACAAAACATCGGTCGTCCTAGTGACCACCACGAAGGTCTCCAGTAGTGCTGGAGATCAACAGACATCCGGCAAACAAAACACTCGTTTATTGAAAAGGAACTGCAGCCAGGGCCGGGCTATGGGGCGAGCCAGCCGGGCAGCTGGCCGGAGCGCCAGCCTGACAAGGGGCTCTAAGATGTCACGGGAATAATCAGTAACATTTTGATAGTAAACTCAGGTTTCCACAAGCGAAAGAATTCCTCCGCGCTCGCAAAAAGTTTCGCCAGCCCAGTTCCAGGCTGCAAAAGTTTCAATAATGTCGGTCTTAAGAGGCGCCAAATTATTAGTCTGCCCGGGACGTCCAGGTCTCTCGGGCCGGCTGTGATTACAGCTACATGTTTCGGCTCGCTTTAAGCCATCCTCAGACCGCATAAGGAGAAAATGTGCACCTCAGTCTGCACAGCACAATCTTGTAAACCTGAAGATGGCTTAAAACGTGCCGAAACACGTAGCTGTAATTGGGATTTTGATAAACAAGTGTTGTGTCTGACGTATAGCTACCGGTGTGTGTATATGTGTGTGTGTGTGTGTAATGTAACAGGATGACCCACATAAAGTTACACGGATTAAACCTTACTTCCTGTATAACGCATTGACATAAAAATGTGTTGAAGGTGCATGGACATCACAAAACAAACACAGTCAAATGCCGTCCTCACAACTTTCTAATTTAAAAAGTTATTTAATATGTTCCATGTCCGTGCAGTATATTATACAAAAACACTATTCACCAACAAATGCACAAAGAGAGTTTTATCACCAATCGTAACACACTCCCACATGTTTCGACCCTGCTGGGTCATCTTCAGGGAGAACTTTTTTGTTATCGTTACACTAAGGTTGCACTTTACAGTTGAGTGGGAATGTGCTGTTGACTGTGTACTGCGTTGTTTTTGGAGGCGTGAACTCTCTGCGGTCCCGGCCTGCAGGCCGGGAC
>BLKM01000174.1:173092-319078 GCA_013340265.1 Coptotermes formosanus | reverse complement strand
GTGTTACGATTGATGATTAAACTCCCTTTTTGCATTTGTTGGTGATTAGTGTTTTTGTTTAAAAATTATGTTAAACATTAAAGTAGGCTACATGTTTCGACCACCCAGGTGGTCACCAGCAGGCCTCATTACAAAAGTAAAAAGAAGAGATTTACCACTGAGATCTCATTTGGCATTACAAGTGTTGGTAATTACTGTGCACACAATATCGCTGGTGCACATGTATAAAATTTAATTTGTAAAATACAGCATTGTAAACTGTAAGGATAAAATAAAAATTTAAAAGTCTTAGGGTTATGGAAGATAGGCGTATAACGGTTGCAGGTTTTTGAAGAGATTATAGACCGGTATTACTTGAAGTTGAAGCGGTGGATGGATCATTATGTTTTAAGTTTTCAGGAAGACGTGTAGATTTTTTAAGCTGTATATCGGATCGGAGACTTGCAATGTATGCTTGTTGCGGTTTACCCCTCACGGTAAGACCCTGTGTAGTTAAAATGGTGGCAATTTCGGGTGTATACGTGTATATTTCTAGACAGCTATATTTCCGAAGTCGGTTCACGGTATCTCCTGGCTAGTGATGTTTTCCAGGTTTATTAATTGGATTGTTGTTAACTTGAGTTATGGATGTTTGTTTGGGTACGTCTGTGTGCTGTGGTGTTTATGGTGGGACATGGATGTGTGGACATCGGTGGCCTATAAAATATCTAAAACAAGCAGTCCCATTACAGGCCTGTGCAGGCCCAGAGGGTTCCAGGAGGTTGAGGCTCCCAGATTTCTAGACAATCGGCACATGAAGGTGGTAAGGTTGTCAGCCCTACGCACCGACCCCCAGCGTTTACCCCCCAGGGAATATTCCTGGTACTTATTTCTGTTAGAGGCTGAGTCGACCCCAGGGCCATAGTGCGACCGAAATATTACGCAAATGAAAAATTCGAATGATACCATCGGGAATCGAACCCGCGACCTGCCGGTTTGTAGTGCAGTTCCTCAACCAACTGTGCCACCGCGGCCCCAGTTGGTCTATAAAATATCTACAGAAATTAAATATAAATAAAAAGTAATTTACAAAATTAGTAATATTAACAATTATATTTTTTTTGTGCATGAGGCTCGAGGCGCCTGAGGTGGCACAGTCCCCATCGGCCACAGCAGCTACACCCCAATCTGCGACATGACGCCCTCAGTCCAGCTCCAGGAAGACTCCAGCACAATCTCCCATCAGCTGCTGGATCATGATCTCAGAATCAAGTTCCCTGCGCTATCAGACGACTCTGATGCGTTACTTTACTTAGCAAAGCGCAAGGCGCAGATTTCAGAAAGTTATGCTGCACACAATGCCTTCTTCACAGCTTACAATACTTTCACGACGGCGGTTGGTCCAAGAGAGAGTGCAACCGATCTTCAGATGTTGCTGCCGGCGCTCGTCAAGGTCCCGGGAAAACAGAAGACGTTCCATCAGAAAAGGTAAAAAAAATGAAACAAGACAGCGAAGATAATGAAAGGGAAACAAGTTGACAGACGCCAGTCCCGGCCTTAAAAAAAACGATAAAAATAACTTTGAAGCATACGACACATCCTTCTCGGCCAAGTGAACTCATTTCTTCACCTCCCAGACGGTCTTAACCTAAACTTCCGCTAATTAAAAAACACAGTGTGTTAGAACGAACTGAGAAGCTTTCAGATACGGTGGTACAAACTTCTATCTTATCGTTTTATTTAAAAGAGAAGTGAAAATATTACAGGAGAGAAAAAAAGTTGGAACGACATAAAAGATGTACGTGTAAAAAGGACGGATAACAAACGAAGTTAACATGAAAGTTGTTTTTAAGAGGGGGGCGAAAAGGAGAATGGAAATGTCTCTGTCAGTATACGGCATTACGCTTGATGGTCGAGTATGGCCCCGGGGAGTCGAGCAATGAAGTGGAAGTCTTATGGGTGTCGCTCGGTAATGAAACCGAGCGATTAACCGCCTGTTACACGATCTTAAGGCTTTGTGCCCCAAGGCTATAAAAGCGACGTAAATCCTTGCAAGAAGGACATGCTTCACGCACAGTCATCTGTAAGGCAAAATAAACAGTTTGCATTCTTGCGGGAACCAGCAAGGTTTTTCTTTGACGGGTTCAAAACGAAATTCTGCTCTCGCCTGTATGTCCGCAATAAAAATTGGAAAATTAACAAGCTCGTTTTTATGAAATCTTTTTTAGCCGAAACTCTTCCACCTACCCCATTGTAGGTGTAGGTGATCACGCTCAATGACAAACACACCCGGTAGGAATCCTCTGGATGAAGGATCGGCCCGTCCCAGGCGCATCTCCCTACACAACACACAGCGCTCACAATAGACAAACATCTATGCCTCCGGCGGGATTCGAACCTGCAATCCCAGCAAGAGAGCGGCTGCAGACCTACGTCTTAGACGGCGCGGCTACCGGGATTGGCTTTTATGAAACTTCATCTTCTGAAATTGTAACGAAGTCTGTGAACTCGATCCTCCTTGGTTAAAATCACGCAATATTAATGAGCAATTCACATAAAAACCCACGTGAATTTTTTGAGGCATCCCAAATATAACTCGCCAAATATTTATCAAATCGAATATTTCGGACAAAGGTTGCAAGAGATGACTGAAGCAGACATTATGTCCGAAATATTTTCTCCCCTAAATCTTGCTTGTTTCGATAAAATTAAACAAAATATGTACGTTACCGCCTCATGATCCGTGGGCAGTTTGGAATGATTTTGATCAAATATTCCATTGCAGGTCCTTGCAAAAACTTCTCGAAGCCCCCCGATCGTCATAACACCTACAAATACTCCACACAAAAGCCTACCCAGGGACATGAACTCGCCAGACTTATTACGCAGCGCGCACCTTTCCCTATTCGTAGTTAACCCTTACGCACGAAACACACACGAGATTGTCGTACTGATAGAACTATTTTCTTTCTTTCTTTCTTTCTTTCTTTCTTTCTTTCTTTCTTTCTTTCTTTCTTTCTTTTCATAATTCTGTATGGACACCAAGCGATACTTTAACAGTCAACTTTACTCTGAAACATACATTTTACAGCTTCGCCTAGACAACCAGCTGAAAACATTACGTGTTAGTAGAATGATGGATTGTTTCCTCTTATTACAGTCTTACACTTGTTTATATATTCAACGCATATGAAACAAGGTACAGAGTAAAATGTTTAAACCTAAAAGGGGTTGAACCCACTTTCAGTACGTACGTAAATATAATAAACTTTCCGTCCGTACAACTATATTTTTAACCTTTTAAAGCCTAGCGGTAACTTTACATACCACCAGGTTTAACATTAAAAAATTCTACGTGGTGCCCACATTGCGTTTATGTGTTTTGTACGGATCTCAGAACGAACAGCAACTTTTGCCTTATAAAACATTAAGAGATTGGTTTTTATAACCGAAGTGGAGAGTGTTTACAGCGCGGTACGCACTGAGTTCTTGTATAAAACAGATATGCTTCGTCTTTAAAGAGTTGATGTAATGGTTTACACATACTGCACAATTGGACTTCAGGAAAGAGTAACAAGGCATGTGTATTTAACACAAATACAACGACGATTCTTACTACTTAGGCAACTCAGTTTGACGAAATACATAAGGATAGGCGAACAGTTACAATATCACGATTTAAGATACAAATTATAAAATCTTATAAGAGTATTATCACACATTACCGCACGAGACGCGTGCTGCAATTAATTATGCAGCAGGGATCTGGCTTGAATTTATTTTATCGGTTTACGCACTTCATCAAATTGAGTAGTACTTTGTTTGGTACTGCAATAACCACACCCTTTTGCTTTCCAAGAGGCTGTACGTCACTAGTGCAGAACTGAATTAAACATAAATTTGAAGGATACTTCACTCCACGAGAAATATTTTGCTGTAATATGGTAAGGAAGCCTGTGTGGACTGAGTGTATATATTTGAGAAACAAGAAATATTGACAGAAGTTTCGCGAAGATAATAGCTTAAAATACCGAGGCGTAAGGTGGACCACAAAACTGAACAAGGCTGGAGGTAACAGCAACAATCGCACAAAATATTCACAATTATGTATCAGATGCATTCACTCTAACGTAAACGTATGGGCATATTATAACTTCTCGTGAATAAAAATGTCACCGAATTACTCGCTGTCACGTTTCCACAGTTTGCTTCTAAACTAGTATTTTTTTCAATGAAGCAAAGCCTTGTAATTTGGCAGATAATCACAACTTTTCCACGGTTCCTACTCTCTAAAAACGCCGTGTGCTTCAGAGGACCGATACCAGGGGCTGTTTGGAAGATAAGGTACAGTCTTCTGAAAAATATTTACAAAATCACACTCTGTCAAATTCCAGATACTGTGTATGACACCCAATTTCCAACGTCCTTGATTCGTCTACTATAAAAAATTTCCTCACATTTGCTCGATATTTACGAAATATTCCACGTGTATAAAGAATTTCCATGTTCCAAAATTTTCCGTTTTTCCATATGACTCCCCATATTGACCTACCTTCCAATTTCACTTTCCATATTCTTTAAAGACAAACGAGGAATGTCTTTTCTTCTAACATTTTAAAGCCTACTGGTTACTTGATGCAACAACAGGTTTAACCTTTTAAAGCCTAGCGGTAACTTTACATACGACCAGGTTTAACATTAAAATATTCTACGTGGTGCCCACATTGCGTTTATGTGTTTTGTACGGATCTCAGAACAAACAGCAACTTTTGCCTTATAAAACATTAAGAGACTGGTTTTTATAACCGAAGGGGAGAGTGTTTACAGCGCGGTACGCACTCAGTCCTTATATAAAACAGATACGTTCCGTCTTTAAAGGGTTAATATTCAGCAATTGTACATTCTGCCCACAACGTACTTTGTGTGTTGTATTTAACTGAGAACAAACAGCGACTTTTGTCCTATACAACCTTAAATTATTGGGTTTTATAAGCGAGACGAAAAGTGTTTACTGCGCGGTACGAACTGGGTTGTTATATAAAACAGTTTACACTTCGTCTTTAAAGGGTTAAAATAACCAGTTGCGCCCTCACTCAACCAGAAGCCACCACGCAAAATATCCCCCTTCTTCTCTTTACTTAAGGGATCCTAAATGCTACTATTTTGGTTATCTAAGGAAGTGCTATTTCTGGTTCGCTAGCTAAGGTAGGGTTGTAAAAACGGCTGTGTGTGTTAGGGGATGATGCTGTGCACACGGAAAGTAGATTTCTGGGATACACAAAGAAGTCTTTTCAAAGATGTTGTCAATGGGTGGAGACACAAAAACCTTTAGGATACAAAAAGACAGAACAAAGATGGGTTTTATGGCACCCTCATTGACACAATGAACTTAGAATAGCAACACCATAAAGAAAGTCTTTTTATTAGTAAAGTAATGTTAGTGACTCAGGATTACGACTTTGACCTTGACCGTAGTTTCGCAGGAAGAAGTCAGAATGTAATACGTATACGACCATAACTTATGTATTTCAGTTAAAAAAAATGGGTTGAAGTGATGTCACGTCTTGTAAGTGCGAGTTAATACTGTTATGGGACATGACATTTTCTGTTGTGTTTCACCTCGTTACAGCAGTGCATACATTTTACTTTTCGCTTGTTACAAACAGAACACCTAACAAACAGCGACATGTGGAAAGAGACATAAGCAGTGCTAGAGACCTTTTTTTTGGGCAAGACTTTTGTCCGAAAAATTCGCCCGGCAAAAAGGGACCACCACCCACCCTATCAAGGTCAAAGCTTTACTCGCATTATATTATATTATATTATATATTTTAGCATGGAGTAAAAGTTGTGTACAGACTAACCTTAAATTGTGTTGAATGACAGTAAAAGCACAACGGAATGACAATCATCAAAAAAGGAAAAGAAACTCAGTAAAGTTTGCCATAAAAACAGAGCCAATTTATACCGACACCACAGTTATTGCATTGAGACACTTCCCCACTGGGCGAAATTACAGGACATTCTAAAAATTTCGTAATCAGTGCAAGAGAGGTGGGCCTGGCTGTTAATTTGACAGGCGTTGAAGCACACAGGAGGGGCCGGGGGGGGGGGGGAGTCCCTCAATCACGTGCACAAGTGGGGACGCAAGAGAAGAAACAACCAGTTACGTAACGGCAGTACGATAATCCGGAAGAGACCGAGTTCATTAAAACGACCCCTGGCTCAATCCTTCACTCAAGTACCGTGTTTTGTCACTTCACGACTCAATTTGTTACACCTATGTCTCAGCGCAAAAACGGCATACTAACTAACTAACTAACTAACTAACTACCTAACTAACTAACTAACTAACTAACTCCACGGAGAAGAGGCCTTCTTGACCAGCTAACAGTCAAGAAATTCCCCGCATTTTATGGAACCCCGAGGTTCATTACCGCATTTACAACAGCCCGCCACCTGTCCCTATCCTGAGCCAGCTCAATCCAGTCCATAAACCCGTCCCACGTCTTGAAGATCCATTTTAATATTATCCTCCCATCTATGCCTGGGTCTCCCAAGTAGTCGCCTTCCCTCAGGTCTCCCCACCAAAATACTGTTTGCCACCTCTCTTTTCCGCCATACGTGCTACATGCCCCGCCGATCTCATTCTTCTCGATTTGATTACGCGAATAATATTTGGTGATGAGTACAAGTCACTAAGTTCCTCGTTATGTAGTCTTCTCAACTCCCCTGTCGCCTCGTCCCTCTTAGGCCCAAATATCCTCCTCAGCACCCTATTCTCGAACACCCTCAGTCTTTGTTCCTCCCTCAGTGTGAGAGACCAAGTTTCACACCCGTACAAAACAACAGGTAGAACTACAGTTCCGTATACCCTAATCTTTGTGTTTTTGGATAGCAACCTGGAAGACAAAAGATTCTGCACCGAATGATATAGCAAGCATTCCCCGACTTCAGTCTGCTCTTAATTTCTTCATGAATGGAGTTTCGATTCGTTAGGGTTGCTCCCAAATATTTGAATTCTTCCACCCTTTCAAAGGATTTATTATCTATATTTATGTTGTGATTGTGTCGTGCATTCTGATTTCGAGATATGACCATGTACTTACTTTTCTCAGCATTTACTTCTAGACCAATCTCCTTACTAGCAATTACCAAACAAAAGGTATACATCTATATCATTATAAACGTGGCAGCTCTATCAGCGTGTGGATTATTGTGGGGGCTGCGAGAAGGAGAAACGGCTTTCAAATTCCAGTTAGGGGCACCAATACCTCCCTCTGCACAGCGCCCAAAATAGCTCTGGGACTCTCACAGCTTCCTGTCTACTCAAAAACAAACTGTCCCTTGGGAAACAGGGCAGGAGCGTGAATCTAACCATTCACTTCCATCTTCAGCCGAGGTTAAGAATCAGTGGAGGTATAACTCCACTTCTCAATTACTTCATGGCGTGATGCTTAGTTAAGCACAGGGAAAACGTTTGTTCTGCCTTTAATAAAGGGAAATGCTGAGAGTGGGTTGGGCAATATCCAAGTAAATGGGTAATCCGACTCATCAGGCATGTGTTCTCATCCCGATTCTTCACAGAGAGTCACGAAAGTTCAAGACAGTGTTGTTAAAATCTGTGATGATCAAAGGCAGAGACCCCGAACATTGGATTTCACGAACATCGAGACTCTACATTGGAGCCCCATGCATTAACTACGGTACTAGCTAGTTCGTGAAATCCAATGTTCGGGGTGTCTGCCTTTGGTCATCACAGATTTTAACAACATTGTCTTTAACTAGCTAGCTAGCTAGCTAAGTAACTAACTGACTGACTGACTGACTGATTGACTGACTGTGTGACTGACTAACTAACTCCATGGAGACCCACGGTATTAGATGGTAGTTATTTGTCAGTTTCCATATTTGGGTATACAAATCTACCCTGAAAACAGAAGCACCAGGGTCCTCTGAAAACGTTGGTAAGCTTCTACCAGACTACACGGTGGCACATCCCAAAAGGCAGCAGTAGTCACAACGTCAGATGTTTGATACACCACTGTTGCGCTGATAAGGTAACACTAGCATTAATACAGGCACGCTGACCAGGAGTGTGGCCTGTGATGTGCCTGTTTTAGTGACGTAATGGAGGACTCTAGGTTGGATCTCATTACGGATTGTTGTGATGAGCAAAAGGGGGTGATTAGTAGCGATGTTGTGAGAGCAGGGACGTGTTCGCGTCAGAGTCTGTTGAACAGGAACCGGCAAGAAGCCGACGATAACCAGATGTAGCCATGAATAGGAGCTATACACCAGCTACACGCGCCTCTTTATGAACTTGTCTGCTAGTGACGAGGTGTCCGAGATACGGTGAGGTTCTACTGAGATGGAATACATATTTTTAACTTATTTAGTCAGACAATAAAAGCTCCATTCTGTCTGTGTCCGTGTGCTCATCCACTTCAACTTTTGAACACGTTGATCGAATTTTTTTTTTACGAAATTTGGTAAGAATATTTTTAGCAATGGGAAACACACCGATATAATCAGTAACAATAACATGGCAGACGCGCGATCTTGTGACGTGGAAGTAACTAGCAACATTTAATTTTACACCCTGAAACAATGCGAGCTGATACACACTACAATAATATTGAAATGTCGCAACAATACCTCTGTACAGTGTATAGCAACAATACTGCAGCTTGAAAAAATAGCTCACGGGAGCTAGGGCTACAGACTTTTGTGCGTACACACGTAATTAAATTCACTAGGCTATTCATATTAAATCAAATTTGCCATACAACGATACAACACTTTGAGTTTGTGCCCAACAAATTTAACGTACCCACAATCTGAATTTAATAAATACGATTTTTAAAAAAATAACAAAGACAATTACAAAAACAGTCATACAAAACCAGCAACATCTGCAATGGGAAATGCTTGTTTTATGCATTCATTAACGCCAATTTATTTCACGCTACACAATCCAAATTGCCGATCCCGGTGGTGGCGCCGTCTAAGACGTTGGCCTACGGCCTCTCGTCAGCTGGTACTGGGCGTTCGAATCCCGCCAGGGGCAGGATGTCTCTCTTTTGAGTGTTGTATGTTGTCAGGTAGAGGTCTTTGCGTCTGGCTGATCACTCGTTCAGAGGAGTCCTACCCAGTGTGGTGTCTCTGAGTGTCTTCGAGAAACTTCATACAGGCGACTTAGGCTCAATAGTGCTGCCGAGCCATGAGAAAAGAAAAATTAAACATATCATAAAGCTCCTTGTTATGTAGTCTTCTCTGTTACCTTGTCCCCCTTATGTCCAAATATCTTCCTCAGTACCATATTCTCGAACACTCTCAGGAGGGAAGTAAATACAAGCAGAAGGCACTGAGCGAATTACGTACTGCAAGCTGAGAAGCATGTCGACAGTGTTTATCTGCGACCTGTACCAGCAACTGCATCCATTTGTTGCCATGATACAACAGGAAGCATTGACAGCAACGAGAAGGATCGCTTAATGCAAACTGCCAGCATTTCAGTTTCATTCTCAGAAGTGCTATATACTTCACAGCGTTAATTAAAACGCAGAATTAATGGCAGCAATGTAAATTAACTGCCAATCACAGTGGCGAATGCGCCTTAGCATTAACACCATTCCTATCTCGCTATTCCCAGAGACGCTGATATCTGTATACTTCTACGTGAAATTCATCCAATGGTTCCAGTGCAAGCCTGTGGCCATTGCAAGCCACTGACTCTCTGTCGCCGTACATAAAGCCATCAACCATCAGTGTTCACAAGCCGTTCTTTGTAAAATTTAATTAAATTCCATTATGTGGACGTAAATCCGGTAAATGTTTGCCTAACGCTTGACTAAAATTACCACGCAATTATTATAGAGCTTCTGTAATAAATGTTTAAGTTCCAACGGGTAACTTGGGGAGGGGGACAGAACAGTGTACATAACCCATCCCCCAATTTAAAAATTAATTCTGACTCTCATAGGAACAGATAAAAGTCAGTTTCCTAATCATGCTGTGTTTAATGTTATCATGTTCCAACAATTGAATCACGTTTTGGAAAAATTACACCATGATGCTGTACGTAACAAGCTACTGCTAGATGCCTGCCTGCCACTGACCGCCATTATATTCGTGTGTGTTAACTATACGCTAGGCAGCGAGCGAGATATTTTGAATGTCCAGTTTATGTCATTTGTCTATACGCCACTGACCGCCTTTATATTTGTGTATATCAACTAAATGCTACGGAGCCACCGAGACATTTTAAATATCCTGCTCATGGGCTTAGATGTCTGCACTCCAATGACAGTCCTCATATTCATGTACGCTAACTAAAAGCTAAGTAGCGAAAGAGATATTTTGTTTTCCAGGTAACGTTAGATGTCCGCACGCCACTGAATGACCTTATATTCGTATACGTTAACTAGAAGCCAGGTAGCGAGAGAGATATTTGTACGTCCACCTGATGTGATATGTCTGCACGCCACTGAATGCATTTATATTCCTATACGCCAACTGAAAGCTAAGCAGCAAGCGAGAAACTTTGAATGTGCCGCTTATGTTACGATGTACGCACGCCACTGAATGCCTTTACCTTCGTGTGTGTCACCTAAACTCTAGACAGCGAGCGAGACATTTTATACGTCCTGCTGATGACGTTAGATGTCTGCACTCCACTGAACTTCAACCTAATCATGGATAGCAAGCAGCAAGTTGCGGTTCAAATGTCATGCATAATGAGCCCCACTGCTCTCCCTCACGATGTACACACCCGGAACAAATGAAGATGGACGTACACTGAATCCATTTATCGCTTGGACATTCAGGCCTAATCTCTTTCCAGCAGCATTTTATGGGCTACTAAAAAGAATAATAAAATTACCACCCCTACACCGGCAGGGCAATAGAGATTCAACGATTCGTCAGTGCCGATGGAACTTCTCTACATACCCACACATGCTGTATGTGCTTCTCAAAGGACGACATTGATAAGCAAATCTCACAATAAAAGTCACTTTATTCTTGTGCGTGGAAGTGAGTTCAAGGCAATTTTGTAACCAATTTAAATTTAACCCTTTCAGAACCAACCATGCGTTTTAGATGCTTTCACAAAACAATTACAGAAAGTGACAAACACCTACGTCATGTCTGTCTGTCTGTCCTTCCGTCCTTCCCCCCGCATGCAACAAATCGGCTACCACTGGAGGTAATTTCGTTGAATTTTACATTGGGCGTTTTTACTACAATCTGTGAAGTTAACTCACGCCTGAAGGAACACCACAGGCAACATGCCTGCAAGATTCTCCCTGATAATATATTGAAATATCAATGGAAATGAAACAATGAGTTATCTTTTGCGCTGTTTAGAACCACATTTTTATCTGTCAACAATTAAACCATAGTTTTTAACCGATTTTAACCAAATCTATATTGACAGACTTTCATAAACATTTCGGATACCAAATTTGCGGAAAATCTATCCACTGGGAGCCAAGTTAATAGCTGCGGTGAAAGAGACGTTCGGACACACGTGATAAGGTTAATAGGCACTTTTCGCCCGAACCTAAAAATAAAGAACCGTTTAAAACACGCAACAGAATTTTGCAAACTGGCTTTATTTCCAAATATCAGGTTGAAATTAAACGTGCAAACCTTCAGTGGTGGATCCTTACAATTGAACTAACCTCTGTCCCGGCTAAAACCGAGACGATACGAAGACAAGTCCAATATATATAACCTCAAAAACATATTGTCGGCACAGACTTTAAAATTACCTCACACCTAACAAACGTTCGGAGAGGTAAATACGCCGATTTTAAAGAAGACTGTGTAATCTCTTGCAACCCAAGACTAGAATTACTGCGCACGTTCATTTAAAAATACACTCAAAGGTTGTCTGTATGTCCGTTTGTGAAAAGATCGATGCTTCCACATTTTATGCCAAATATAATTTCGGCTTTAGAGTAGATGCTTTGAGAATTTAGACACAGAGTCTGTTCATTCCGAATTCAGTTACATATGGAACTGTTTCTCCTGTAAATTTAATAGCAGAAAAGGTCACTAGGATGTGCCACATAATATATAAAAGGTCACAGGGCAACAAAATTAAATACTCTTTGCTGCAAACTCTGGATACATTTCGAACATACAAATAACGACAAAAGTTTTCTATCACAGGCAAACGTCCAGCTTAGTAATGAAATGAAGGAAAATTTCGTTTTATTAAAGTTGTGAACGGATTTGCGTTTTACAACATGCTCGTAGGAAATGCATAAAAGGTCACATTCTTCCACGTCTGAGCAAGTAATGCGCCACATTGAGCATGGGATATTATTAAAATACGCTGAGTTAAGGAAAATCCATATTCAGGCTCATATTTAGTAAATCGTGTCTCAGCTTTTGGTATTGTGTGTATACTGGATTCAGCTTACACACGCGTCTTTAAGAAAGTTTATAATGTAGAGAGAAACACAATATTTTAATCTATTTCCTGACACTCACAAAATAGTACACTGCAAAAAAATCATGACGCAGGAATAATATTCCAGTTTGGAAACTAAAAATCAACTAATGCAATTACAACAACCAGATTTATGATTTAAATCGTATAAAAAACTACTATATCACTTACACAAAAGAAATAAATTTTATCATAATTTCGGGTGCTCTCTAGTAGGCAGGGAGTATGAAACATGAAAGACACACAAAATTTTTACATATAATTGTGTATAACAGATTGGATTTATACTTTACGTTACATAAATCACACGCGAATTATCTTTGTATATTTAGCAGACAGAAAATTGTATTAAAATATTCAAGTTGACATTTTGTTGATACTTTTAAGTCTGCCTTTTTAGGCATTCTCGCATGGCATTGCAGGTTATTATCTTGACAAATGAACATAAATGACAAATGACAAAAAATTCATGGAAACTTTATTTCCAAAAATCGAAGTTCAAAAAAAATTATAATAATAAAACCAAACATAGTAATAAATAAAAAAATAATGAAGAGAGTGGGACACTTTGCCTCGATTATTTCCACAATTTTCCCAATCACTGCATATTTCATGATAGGGAGAAGGAAACAGTTGGAGGGTTATGGTGACTTTGAAACAAACATCCATTCATAACCACAGAGAGTGGGTAGCGAAAACACTCATAACCAACAAATGCACAAGGAGAGTTTTATCATCAATCGTAACACACTCCTACATGTTTCGACCCTGCTGGGTCATCTTCAGGGAGAACTTTTCCTTACCGTTACACTAAGGTTGCACTTTACAGTTGAGTAAGAATGTGCTGTGGACTGTGTACTGCGTTGTTTTTGGAGGCGTGAACTCTGGGTCATCTCCAGGGAGAACTTCTCGTTACCGTTACACTAGGGTTGCACTTTATAGTTGAGTGAAAATGTGCTGTGGACTGTGTACTGGAGGCGTGAACTCTCTGCGGTCCCGGCCTGCAGGCCCGGACCGCAGAGAGTTCACACCTCCAAAAACAACGCAGTACACAGTCAACAGCACATTCTCACTCAACTGTAAAGGGCAACCCTAGTGTAACGGTAAGGAAAAGTTCTCCCTGGAGATGACCCAGCAGGGTCGAAGCATGTAGGAGTGTGTTACGATTGATGATAAAACTCTCTCTGTGCATTTGTTGGTAATTCGTGTTTTTGTATGATATAGTGCACGGACGTGGAACACATTAATTTAGTGTGTAGCGAATTCTGGTGATGAAGATGAGAAATATCTCTAAATTCGCGGAATTCAACTGCACAGCAGGACGATAAACACAACGCAGAAACCGGCTCGATATCTCTAAAATACTTCATGAACGTGTGTTTAATTTGTAACGCTGACGTACTGCGTCATTTATGTGTTTTCGTGTCACGCGATCGAAACGGCACTACCTGTATTTTATATTCACACCGTGCATTATCTTAGACATAAATTATCACAAACCAACTAAATGCACTTTATTCACATTAAATTCTTCAGAAAAATGCTCTACATGTTTCGAACCACCGCAGGGTTCACCCTCAGGGAGTCACACAACCACTTATCACACGCACTATCACAATATGATAACAAAAGTTAGTCACAACTTAAAATGCATCTGTTGTGTTGGTAAAATGTAATTAAACAAGTTTTAATGACATTTTACCAAAAAAACAGATTTATTTTAAGTTGTGACTAACCTTTGTCATTAAACAAGTTTTAATGACATTTTACCAACACAACAGATGTAGTTTAAGTTGTGACTAACTTTTGTCATTAAACAAGTTTTAATGACATTTTACCAAAACCACAGATTTACTTTAAGTTGTGACTAACTTTTGTCATTAAACAAGTTTTAATGACATTTTACCAACACAACAGATGCATTTTAAGTTCAGACTAACTTTTGTTATCATATTGTGGTGGTGCGTGTGATTGGTGATTGTGTGACTCCCTGATGATGAACCCTGCGGTGGTTCCAAACACGTATGAGCATTTCTCTGAACAATTTAATGCGAATAAAGTGCGTTAGTTGGCACTACCTGTATCTCATCTCGAAGGACTGAATCAGCACTCGGCTAACAGGATCTCATAAAGAGAACACCTAAATTATCACGATTTCGTTAGCATACCTCGAATTAGCTCATTTTCTGTTCGAGTCTTCCAACCATAGCAATTTCACGTAATTAAGTCTCTGGTAACGAAAGGCTCAACGCCGCCAATACCAACAGCTTCTTCACAGAGATTTATACCACGTAGCCTCGCTACCAATTTCCCCTAAAGTGCGAGGATTCACTACCCCTGTACTATAACACTAAATCATGGAAACGTACGTGGAAGTTGAAACAAGGCTCCAGAAATTCTTAATCTCGCCTTTATTTGATGTTATTAGCCACTTCTATGCTTCGGTAGCATTAGCCTCGGCGTCTAATGGACACAAAGCTGCTGTACCACTAAAAGCTACGTTAATATCGTCAGTTGACTTTCCTTCTCTGTCCCCCAAAATGCTCTAAGATTCTGAACCATTTGGTTACTTAACTCACACACGAACGTACCTGAAAGTTTAATACGAACAAGTACCAACAGAACAAAATATAATAACAAACCACAATAAATTAACAGCGTTCACTTCTAGCGCGGCACAACCAAACAGCGTGCAACTCCTGAACCACCAAACACGGAAACAGCATAACAAACAACGGACTTAGAACAGGTTATCACACAATTTGAACTGAGGGTGACAATCAACGAGACATCAGCTGTGCGCGCACTGACACTTGAACGTCTGCGGGATTCCAACACCAACTAACAGGGGCATCGAACCACTAATTTTATAAAGCTCATACGTGATAAAGCTTATGTGTGCCAAGCTGTAAGTATATTAACTTGAACAGCAAGTTTTTAACCTGCTAGTCCAAATGACAGCTTAAAACCACATTTTTCAGACAGTAACTGTCCAAACACGTCTGAATAAAGCACGGTCGTACCGAAACGCCTAGCGCCGTACAATGATGGCTACGTTACATAAGAAAGTTTGTAATTAACACCAATATGGGAAATTCAATTAAACGCGTTACAACATGACATAAAAATGTATAATATTTTGATAGGTTACTTAAAATTCCTCAAGATCGCGTTCCTCTAGGAAATGGCGACGTGTAGATTGGTAGACAGGTAACAACGTTTCGGAGGCACATGCTGGCTCCGTCTGTAGTTTGTCAATCTCTTGCACCACACAAATGGAGGAGGCAGCACGTATGACGAACACTTTGCAAATTGCCTACCAAATTATACGTCCGCACATCCCAGAAGGCAGTGCCCTTAATGACGACGTATAAGTAACTGGGCATAAGATAAATCCCTTTAAATTAATTAATTAATTAATACATTCCTCGTCGAAGTGTTACTACTTTCATCTACAAGCACCCACCCCACCCCAGTGTCGATAGCGCTGCCTTCAAATTTTATATGTAATGTAAAATTACTCTTGGCTTCACTCCAACGTACTCCAAGAACTGCGAAGTGTCACCTGCTGTAACATAGTTCACTGACACTGACGTGTGCTGGTCACCCGTCAATTCCACGTAATAATAATAATAATAATAATAATAATAATAATAATAATAATAATAATCATGGTCGTCGTCATCATCATCATCATCATCATCGTCGTCATCATAGAGGTAGCAATACTGGCGGACAGAAATGTCACGCAAAAGGAAGCAGCAAAACTAAACACAAGGGTTATGTACAGAGAAAAACGAATACGGAATATGAAATGTATGATTATACAGGTAACAATTCGAGCCACCGGAATAGTAACAAAAGGTTTAAAGAAATATTTGAAAGCCATGCCAGGAAAGCTTTCAATAGATTCGCTACAAAAGACAGCTGTACTTGGAACATCACACGTAATACGGAAAGTACTGCAGTCTGAAAGTTGAAACCTGAGCGGTGGGGATCACCGCGGGTTCAAGAGAAGTGCCAGGGAGAAAAGGCCTGTGACAAGAGATGTAATAATAATAATAATAATAATAATAATAATGGGTCCAAATTACCTCTTCCAGCTGTAATTGCACTCACTAAGAAAATGGCGAAATGAGGATAGAAAACGGTTTGGGCCCAATTTCAGAGGCTCCATTACATGCTCGTGTTGCCCTGCCTGTGACCACTTTACGCAAACACTTCCCACAATAATTCCCTCGCTGGATGTGGCAGATTATTGCATTACACTGAATCACGCACTAACCGACTCACGTTACAAGCTAAAATCACCACCCAAGATCAACGGAATACTTAATGAAGCATAACGTAACGTTGCTTAGAGCAAAAGCGGAATAGACTCGAACAGCAAACATATAAGACATGCACGAATGCGTCTACTGTTCCCCCTCCCCCCTCCCCCACACCTCCTATATATAATTTTAGACAGACCGTCAGGTCACATGCCCACTACTAACACAAGAGGCGGTTCAAGTACCAGTTTCAAATTGGTATTTTAAACTATTACTCCAAATTTGTATTTGCAAAATTTGCAATAACGAAACAGGGAGCCAGTTCCTTCAACACAGTTATTGCTTATGTACATTATGACTCCACAAGCATAATGAAGAATTAGAAAAGATGAGCACAAACATACAAACCACATTTAAAACGAATAGCAAAAGAAACAATACACAAAACAAAAAGACCAAAGCACAATACAGACAAAAAAATTCGGCCAATCTAAGCGCTGCCCCAGCAACGTATACCATTTTATTTCTCACAATTACCGATACTATCACTTCCCACAATACTAACCTTTCCTCCTGAATCACCCTGTATAAACTACACCAATAAAAAATAAAAAATGATTACAAATATTATATTAGTCACAGGCTTAGTTCGTACCCCCAGAGGGTACGTTGGTACAAAAAAGATAATCAACATTTTTAAAGTAATTTAGATAACACCTCGATATTCGTTTGTGTACGTACTGTATCTGCAGAGAGACAGCAATCGCACTAAGAGATATAAATTCTCAATAAATTTCTCTCCATGGAATGTAAATACACATAATCTCTGATACAACAAACGACGCTAGTTTAATATGAAACATCTTCCCTAGCCATCAACAAAAATATTCTCGTAACGTTAAATTTTACAAAACAACGATGCCCGCCAGATTATTTAACATTTTGTTATCATGTTCTTTTGTTCTGTTTTTTTCACTCTCGGATTTCCACATATTTTTACATAGTACATAAAACCTTTTTTTTAGAAGAGCTCGTTACCCACAATGCAAATCGATAAAGACTCCACAAGCCGCTTGCATCCACTTTACTCCCTGCTGTGGACACTTCCACATCACTCTGCGTTACACATATATATGCTTATGGTTAGTATCCGTCATATGGCAGGCGTAGGCGGGAAAGAGCAGACAGTATTAAATGGATCTTAAATTATGTGAGAGTTCAGTCGGTATTTAACCGTCTCTGGGCATGGCGCTGAATCGTCTGGTTCCATAAGCCGTCACCTTATTTAGCACTTGAAGGAATATTAGCTTCCAAAGTGACATTTCGCTATATAGAATTAGATATATTAATAAGTAATTTTTGTTATAGGTTTCAATATTTATTAGTTTATAAAAGAAATTATTCCTTTTAATAAGGTACGTTATGTACGACCAAGAGATTGCGGGTGCGATTCCTGGAGTTGATGAGAAATTTTACTCCGTCACAGCTCCGGGGCTCACCACGCTTCCTATTTAGCAGGCAGCGGGCTTCGTGTATTCCGGTATAGAAGTATCAACGTTCAGGACAAAACTGCTACGGCAACCTTCAGTAGTTACGATTGACGGCTTGTACTTCCTTTTTGTCGATATGATACGCGCCCCTAATTCCTTTCAGATCTCCTACTGATACGCAGCGTCTACGCAGGCCGTAAAAGCAATTTCCTCTTCTGCACAGACGCCTGTGCCTTCTCGCCTGCTGCCTAAAGACGTGACAAATAAAACACAAAATACTCATTTTTCATGCTGATTTGTATGATTTTGTGACTGCGTATGTATGATTTGTATGATTTTGTGGCTGCGTATGAATGATTTGTATGGTTTTGTGACTGCGTGTGTATTATTTGTATGATTTTGTGACTGCGTATGTATGATTTGTATGATTTTGTGGCTGCGTATGAATGATTTGTATGGTTTTGTGACTGCGTAAGTATGAAACAGAGTGATGACGGTAAAATGTGGATTATGGAGGAAAAAGAAGCTGCATAATGAATGGCTTCATGATTTGTACTGCTCGACGAATATAATTAGTGCGAGCAAATTAAGAATGAGATGGGCGGGTCATGTGGCACATATCACCTGGTGTTAGTGGTTACGTCCAAAGCATTATACTTGAAAGTACACTACTTCATTGTCTTGATTTGACACACAGTAAAACCTATTAGTGCATCCACATTCAGACGAGAGGATAATATTAAAAATGATCCAAAAGAAACAGAATGGGTGGGTGTGAATTAAATTCATGTCTATTTGGGTGGTAACTTTTGGGGGGTGGGGGATTTCTTGACTAGCTGAACAAATATTACGTAAGACCTACAAATTCATACCTTACAGACAAAACAATCCAAAGTTGTAAATATAAAAAGAGCGCATACAAAACTCAATGCACAAATTGTCACAAAATGAATTATCCCTTATTAACAATTAAAATCATTTAAAAAATTTATTTCTTTGCTTGTTCAGTTCCTGTGATTATAATTTTTAATAAGGGACAATTCATTCCACTTTATTACAATTGGTAGAATGAGATTTGCATAAACTATTTTTATAAATAAAGGTTTAAATATTACTTAATCAATAAGGAATCTAAGTGGAATCACTTCAATATACTTCCACGGATATTCCAGACGAACAAGGCACATATTTCACTGTTGCTCGTAGCCCCAGACTCTACTGTTCTACGCTACGCCATGTGCTGAGAGGCCTCACACATTTCTAAACTCATAAATCAAACGTACTGCGCCCTGGTATACAAAGTACGTATCATTCATTGTTGGGCCAGTTCCTGTGGTAACGCCTGACAACTGCTTCATTATGTACTAATCCCCAGTTTCAGGTGAATGTAATTAATAACAGCCTGCAATTTAAACCCACGACTTAACTGTATTCTGTTATACATTAAGCATTTTCCTATTCAGGGTCTGGCCTGTTCTTTCTGAGTAGCATTGTATCTGAAACTGTTACAAGTGATGTAATGACCTGACAACATCCAGGATTGTAACAGTGAAGAATGCTTACTATACAGACAAATTATCGATAGGTTCACACACTGCACCATTTAGAAAATGCTATTAAGGCAACGTAAGTCAATGCGGATTAAATGGCCAAGGTATGCAGCACGCACGTATACAGAAATGCATAAAAAATGTAAAATATTAAAATGGAAAATCCAGCAGGAACACATAGGCCTAAATGGAAGAATATTATTAAAATGGATCTTAATGACACAGGGTGTGACAATGCGGGCAGTATTAATTTGACATTTGATAGTGTCCAGTGGTTGGATCTCGTGAACAATGTAATGAACCTCGGCTTTCCATAAAAGAAGAACATACTTGGCCAAATAACGGACTATCAACATCTCAAGAAGGACTTCACTATATGGAGTTAGTAACCGTTATTTAACAGTTAAGTGCAAACTTATTGGTAAGATAAATTACAGACCCACGAGTCCTACTGCGTCCTAGATTGACTTTTCTTTCAGAGAACATTTGAATAATGTAATTTCTCATGCTCAATAAATAGGCCCACTCTGCTGTAGCAGATATGGGTATTTGTAACCGCGAAAATAATTCGCGCGTAGAAACAATAAAATATTTAATCAACAAAGATTTATTCATACATTTGAAACTTCAAGGCACTTCTCGATATATAATGTTTGATGTTATCAATCTTTTCCCATACTGCATCGATGGCCGTCAATAACTGCAACAGCAATATTGCCCGAACTGAATTCTGGGTATAAGTGTTGCTCTTCTGTAGGCAAATAACTTCCGTTGCTGCAGTACTCGTGTATGTCTCTTACGATCATGTGCTGCCACCACCGGAGGACAAGAGAAGCTAAAAAAATTCCACGTACTTTTCATACCTCTACCTGACAACACAAACACTGTACAAGACAAACATCCGTGCCCCCGGTGGGATTCGAACCCACGATCCCAGCAAGCGCTCGGCCGCAGACCTGCTCCTTAGACCGCGCGGCCACTGGGATCGGCTTATAATAATAATAATAATAATAATAATAATAATAATAATAAATTCCAGATAATCTCATACACTCCCGCCCAATTCCTCCAGTTTCCTTCTCAGTACTACTCTCAGAATTTGTCGTTACGAGGCCGCCCAGCTTGGCTACGTATATATGTATTACTGTTCTACCCTGAAAAGGAATACAGTGTAGTAGGTTGCCCCAAAACCTTGGTACCAGTGTACCTCACAACGTGCTATTAATTCCAGAGAAACAGTGTTATTGATCATTCTCAGAAGGTGTATCCTTGTACGGGTCCCAACCAGACAGCATTCCAGGTACCGCGCCTTATTCCAGCATCGCGCTGTACGTATGTCAGACCAATACAGTATTCAGTTCGCGTTTGAAGCTCTCATTGACACGTGAGGTCACACTTCTGTCCACCATGCTGCAACAGCTATGAATGTGCAGCCATGCTAGATCCCCGCATTGATGCTGACAGGCACATCATACACTAAACACACTGGGATCTGATCTGACGTTTCGTCAGTCAGACGTCCGGACAGATAGGCGATCTGACAGTAAATCGGCCAAACGGTCGGTCAGTCGAGGTATCGGTCTGTCTATTAGCAGATCTATTAATACGTCAGATAGTAGGCAGATTTTTCGGCCTGTTAATACATCAGGCAATCGGTCGTTCTATAGTTTAGTTAGGTAAATCAGTCGGCCAAATTACGACTCGGTAATTGAATCAGTCTGTCGGTCAGCTTGGAATGAATCATTACATATAAAATAAATTACGTATGTAAAGTCGTTATGCTGCATGCAAGGTCTGATGTTCAGTTTACAGAACTTGCAGAAACTGAGACAGACTGGCGCATCTGTTTTTGTACAGGTCTAAACACCGTATCCCTTTGAGATTTTTCATTGACTTAATCCTTCCGGCCGCACTATGGCGTCGGGGTCAAATCAGCCTCTAACAGAAATGAGTACCAGCGGATATTCACTGGAAGGTAAAGGCGGCTGGTGAGTAGCGCTGAAAACCCTACCACCATCATGTGCCAATTTCTAGAAATTCTGGGAACCTCAACGTCCTGGAGCCCTAAGGACGTCTCCAGGCCTGTACAGGGATAGCTGTTTGTACCCGTATCCATCTAACAGCACTACACAGGCAATATCCGCAGAATCCTAGCTGATTGCAATACGCAATTATATCACCTGGCAAAGGATGCAATTAACAAAACAGTCCTTTGCTGCTTAACGACTAACGTCCCTCAGCCCACACACTATCCAGGCTACCAACTACTAGAGTAACAGAATTAGCACGGATTTCGGTAAATTGGAACTTAGAATTGCCGATCCCAGTGGTCGCGCGGTCTAAGGCATAGGTCTGCGGCCGAGCGCTTGCTGGGATCGTGTGTTCGAATCCCGCCATGGTCATGGATGTTTGTCGCTTGTGAGTGTTCGAGTTGTCAGGTAGAGGTCTCTGCGTCGGACTGATCACTCGTCAAGAGGAGTCCTACCGACTGTGGTGTGTGTCTGAGTGTGATCAAGTGAAATCACAAAACCCTCGACACCTACTGTGAGTAGCGAGAAGAGGTAAGGACTACGAAACGAAACGAAACGAAACGAAACGAAACTAAACTTAGAATTCCCTTACGTTAACCCTTTACAGAAGAAGCGTATCTGTTTTATATAAGGACTCAGCGCGTACCACGCTGTAAACACTCTACACTTCTTTTATAAAAACCAATCTCTTAATGCTTTATAAGGCAAAAGTTGCTGTTTGTTCTGAGATCCGTACAAAACACATAAACGCAATGTGGGCACCACGTAGAATTTTCTGATGTTAAACCTGGTCGTATGTAAAGTTACCGCTAGGCTTTAAAAGGTTAACAGGACGTTCCTTCGTATTTCAAAATAAAGTGGCCTTCTTAAAATTAAATGTGGGCCAATTTTTTAAAATCACAGCGGTTATGAATAAATACAGCAGGAATTTGAACTTTTAAGATTCACCAGTCCATTAAACATGAGACCTACATTATAACCCAAAATATAAAAGTATCAGTGCTGGCACTGCGCCCCTGATTGGCCCCATGTAGACGTCATTCTTATGTACACTAACACATAAGTTATGTGGCACTAACTGCTGAACACACTTTATTGTCACGAAGTACCTCAAACACTTCGATCGATATTGTAACAAAACACTTGCCGACAAAAACTGTCTGCGTGTAGGAGGAACGCTTGTTCCACGAAATTACCTTACAAGAACACTTCAAGTAGCTACAGTGTAACAGAGTTAAACTGGGATTTCACAGAACCCCTTAAGGACTACAAAATACAAGAACAGATCAATAACAGAATTCTCTGTAGCAATTGTGTCTTTGAAATTCCAACAGATTTCTTTCTTTCTTCCTTATTTTCTCTCTTTCTTAGTCTGACCTTTTCTACCTAATCATTGCAGGTGTAGAGGGTTATTGCAGTCTTTGATCACACGCAATAAAACACACACACACACACACACGCGGTAGGATTCCGTTGTACGAGGGATCAACCCGTCGCAGAGACCCCTACCTGACAACACAAACACTCACAACAGACAAACATCCATGCCGCCGGTAGGATTCTAACCCACGATCCCAGCAAGCGAGCGGATGCAGAACCACGCCTTACACCGCGCGGCCACTGGGATCGGCACGACGGCTTCCTATTGTTAAAAAAACACAGATTTACTACAATCAACAAAATCCTACATTCGGATGTTCTCTCCCTCAAATGAATATGACGTTCTCTCTGTTATAGATACCGTGATGTCAAGTTCAAGTCCATGCACGTCTTCTGTCTAATCAGGCGATATCTGTCGTATCTGAGAAGTGTCACAAACACAGTATATGCAATCATTCTCTTCCCTTCTGGTCAAGTTCAAAACGTCACTTTAACAAATTAAGGATACAGAGGTCAGGTTCTGTTTAAGCTGCCCCTTGTCTTTCCCTCCCTTTCATCACCGACCTCTGCTGATATTGACACTTGTTTATAGCACGCTCAGTTTTGTTTTCTCTCTTCTTTCAGTCTGGAGAACCTAACATACACAATCTAAACAAGTAGGTAATGAACGTATAATGTAACAATGTGGCACGTTTGCATAACGATTGTTCCAATGCAAAAGCAACAATGATTTCTTCGGATGCTGTTGAGCTACGTGTGACAGCATACAGTATAAAAGCAATGAGTGTTTCAGACAAACGCTTTTAGGGGTGAATTTATGTCGCTGGCAACAATAAAACCTACGGGGGTCTTCACGCAAAGTGACCGACATTTTCCTCCGATTTTAACCAGAGTTCGAGTTTCTCAACAGATGTTCATGAAGTGCCCACTACTAAATTTCAAGGAAATCCATCCAACGTTTGCCGGGACGATATAAGACGACAGACGGACGGACATGACGAACCTAATGAGGGCTTTATCGCGACTACGTGTACGCGCCTAAATATTAAATGTATTTTTCTAAGTCGGTTATGTATATTTTTTCACTACGAGTTTGGAACTGTCTGTGCCGAAATAACATAAAATTTAGTGTTTCCCTATTAACTTCAGACCCACAGAGACTGTTACATGCGCGCGCATGATATATATTTTTTTCCCACACAAAGCACTAGTTTCCTGTTATTCTCACAACAAACAACGATTATTTCCCTACACAGCATTAAATAACTGACCTTTATAATGCAAAACGTGTTTACTCTGAGGCATAAACTGTATTTTTATACAAGCTTACCATGCCATTTGACATTCTAAATTATATCTCATATGTTACACTTATTTTTAACTCGTTGACAAATCTTTGCTATATATTAGCTTAGTTCTTCTAAAAGCAAAGTCTATTATGAATTTTCCACGGTAGTATTCCACTTCCATGTACACATGTCAGTCTGGAAATAATGTTTGCTTTTAGGACACATTTTGTTTATTCCCGTTCCTTCCACTTACCGCGAAAGTAGAAAAAGCATATCATCAAAACCCAGACCCTCGGTTTACGCCGCTTACCTGCAACAACAACAACAACAACAAATTGTGTTGTTAAGTGGGCAGTTCAATGACACATGTGTCGATGAAGAAATTATACTGAGACTTTAAAACACTATGCTACACCACATTAACTTAGAGCACTCTCCATGTGGCCTAAACAGTGAGTTCATTCATACGTATTTCTTAAGATTCTTCTAATCAAATGTGAGTACTTAACCTTTTAAAGCCTAGCGGATACTTCACGTAGCACCTGGTTTAATATTCAAAAGTTCTACATTGTACTGACATTACGTTTATGTGTTTTGTATGGATCTCAGAACAAACAGCAACGTTTACCTTATACATCATTAATTGATTGGGTTTTATAACCGAGGTGGAGTGTGTTTACTGTGCAGTACGGAGGGAATCTTTAAATATAATTCTACGTTCTGCCCACACAGTGTATTTATGTGTTTTGTGTGGATCTCAGAACAAACAGCGATTATTTCCCTGTACAGCATTAACTGACTGGTTTTTATAACCGAAGCGGAGTGTGTTTACTGTGCGGTACGGACGGAATCTTTAAATATAATTCTACGTTCTGCCCACACAGTGTATTTATGTGTTTTGTGTGGATCTCAGAACAAACAGCGATTATTTCCCTATACAGCATTAACTGACTGGTTTTTATAACCGAAGCGGAGTGTTTACTGCGCGGTACGAGCTGAGTCCTTATATAAAACAGATTACATTTCGTCTTTAAAGGGTTAATGAAACAGTATTAACTGGTTTCTTTATGTACTGGAGACGTATTCCTTTTATGATAAAGGACGTGAACTTTTAAATACTGTTCAGATTAAGTTAGGGTTAGAAGGTTAATTGAACTGGTTCCTTAAGACGAATTAATCTCGATCCGAAGAGGGATCAGTGAGACGGCATTGTGAATATTTAGTTAGCCAATGGAATGAGAAGTTTCGACCAGCCGAACTGATTATCAGTTTATGCACTGCAAATCGGCTCCATGTAAACATGTAAACGGTCTGTCAGTAAATGAATAATTAATATTTTTTGGACAAAACAACTGATGTTTTATTTCATATAATTTTATTGAACTGCTTACAGTCGTCTGGATTACAACAACGTTTATATGACTTCTCATTTCAAATTCGGTCTTACTTTCCTTTGCCGGGACAATGTCTATTCCCTTTTTCAATGAATTTATAACTCAACTCTCACTTTTGGTAACGAATTTCCCTGCAGGTTTTCTACGTGTGTTTTGAATATGCAGTAATTCTCATATTATTAACAGTCATATACTGACAGAATGATACAGTCATGTGACGTTAATAAGAAACGTGTGTTACACATGACATTACAAAGATAATGTGTCCACCGAAGCAAATCGTGCTCCCCACGCGTGCCTTCTTTGCTAATTTTATTGTAACGCCTGCAACGCACTGTTTAGACTTCAGGCACTACACTGGAGTCTGAGAAGTTGCCGCACCACAGGCGGCGATTCAGCAGATGGCATCACTCAATCGTTAGAAACGTGCGGACATCTCAGTGAATATTCCTTACCCCGCTGATATTACTGACAATAACTCGTTTTAAAAAATTAGTTGTCTGATTAGTGTATTCTTCTATTCTATAATATAGCGTACACTTTTATGTATGCGAGAACAGCGTGATTCGCTTCTTATTCTGTGATGTTATGAACCACATTAGAACATTAAACTTTGAAAACCTAGCGGTAACTTTACGTACTACCCAGTTTAACATTAAAAAATTCTACGTGGTGCCCATATTGCGTTTATGTGTTTTGTATGGATCTCAGAACAAACAGCAACTTTTGCCTTATAAAACATTAACAGCTTATTTTATATAACCGAAGTGTACATAGAGTGTTTACAGCGCGGTACGCACTGAGTCCTTAAATAAAACAGACACGTTCCGTCTTTAAAGGGTTAAATCATTATCAGCAAAGCAGTGGTAACCTTAAGTCCCGCATAATGTGATTCATTAGAGGAATTCTGTTCTACGAATTATTTTCAGCAGCTGTATGTTAGCAATTTGTAGAACAGAAAATTGCTTTATAAACAAATATCACAATAAAATAACGTTATCCGTGAATAAAAAGCACAACATGAGATGCGGGTAAAAAAACTTACTTTCGACTGAAACATTTTTTGACTACCCACAAAATGTGAACCACGAGCGGTCCTTGGACCATGTGTAGGGAAACGCTGGCGAAGATTTTGTTCAAACACGCCCGTATGTTTTCAACCAACCTCAGGAATAATAACGGGTCAATTTAAAGTATACGGTATCTGTTACGCCTTTTTTTATTTGCACTCCTTCACCAATACTGTTATACCATGTTGATATCGGGGCCGTAATTGCTAGCTAACCACATGGCTGTCAGGTTCCAACCTCGGCGTAAATGAAGCGAGTCTTTAATAAAGCGAGAGGCTCTCAGACTGGAGTTACTGTACCAGAGGCAAAAATATCCGTCCAAAGCAACTTGGATGTCAAATGGCTACATGAAACCTGCGACGATGTGTGACACGAATACAGTCCTACGAGATGTGATGTCAGGGTCTAACTTGAAGACGGAAACTATGAAACTACGCTGCATCATGTCCAGAAGGCCACAACTTTGAGGAGGGTCAGCATTAAATTTTGAGATAAAGTTTTATCAGAGCTGCAATATACTAGCTGAAATATCACGATATATGAAGGGAAGGACGGTAATTCTTTTTATGAGCAAACATAACCGACGTCATTGCTGTGGCCACAGCTACCAGGGACAAAACTCAGATGCTTTCAGGAGAAGTGAAGATAGGAAAATAATACGCGCCGTTTTTACGTACTGTACAGAGTAGAACTAGGCTATAACGCCACGAAAGGGACTAAATACTGTGTGTCTCTGTAAAAAGGGTTGTTCTAAGCAAAGAATATAACATTATGGTCAACAGTGAGGAATTAAAAGTACAACAGGGTATCTGACGTTATATACGAGGTGCGGCATAAACCGATATCGTTACAACCGGGTTCGACTGTAATGTTATGTATGTATCTATGCATATATGTATGTATATATGTATGTATGTATGTATGTATGTATGTTTGTATGTATGTATGTATGTATGTATTTATGTATGCGTGTATATATGTATGTATGTGTGTGTATGTATGTATGTATGTATGTATGTATGTATTTATGTATGCGTGTATATATGTATGTATGTGTGTATGTATGTATGTATGTACGTATGTATGTGTGTATGTGTGTATGTATGTACGTACGTATGTATGTATGTGTGTGTGTATGTATGTATGTATATGTTACGTGATGGTGTGTACAGTAGCAGTAGGGGGGTAGTCACGGTTTATTTTATGCAAAAATATCTTCAGAATGCGATTTTGTGTAGATGCTTCGCAGAGACATCTGTTACGACTGTCCCGTAATGCAAACCAAGTACGAGCGGCGTGTTGCAGACCACAATTCGCTCGTTAATTGCAAATGTAACTTACACGTGCACCTCAATTTCAAATTATTTACAAAAATAAATTGAAATGACCCGGAGTGACAAAATTACCCAACGTCACGCTTTGAAATTAACAACAGGAAGTTTAAGTGTAATAGTGTTAGTGCATATGACGTAATTGATGGAGTGTATAATTTTCAAATCTGTTTTCCAATACATTGCATTGACATGTTTTGTTCAAATTAGTACACTAAAAGCTTTTGTTTACTCTAATACAATTTAACTTCATCAGCAGAGCACTTCAATTCATGATAACATGATTTGCATCACAAAGTTGCATTAAATAATGTGTAACGCGATAATTTGTAAACTGACTTTACACATTATGGTGCAGGACATGTTACATTGTATCGTTCATTTTTTTGAACAGTTTGTGGTAATTTAAGGCGTATCTGTAAGAATAACTGTACACAACTGATGTAAGCATCCATACGGTTCATAAATCCAACAGTTCTGTCAGCGAAAATATTCATGGTGTTATTAATTCTCCAGAATAAACTACCGGAATTTTAAACAGAAAGCACTAGATCGCACTCAGAGCATACCGTGCTTTGGAAGAGGCCAGGGACTTGTCGGAAGACAGAGTACGCAATTAACCCTTTAAAAACGAAGCGTATCTGTTTTATGTAAGGGCTGAGGCGTACCGCGCTGTAAACACTCTTCTTCTCGGTTATAAAAAAGAGTCTTTTAATGTTGTATAAGGCAAGAATCGTTGTTTGTTCTGAGATCAGTACACAACACATAAATGCAATGTGGGAAACACGTAAAATTTTTCAACTTTAAAAGTGGTGGTACGTAAAGTTACCGCTAGGTGCTAAAATGTTAATAAATCCTCAACGTACAATTCATTATTGTCCCATTATTTGTATTGTAATTACTACTAGTAGTAAGAATATAAAATAAGAAATAAATGGAAAGTGTGTACCTTCTATAATGCATCTATTAAGTATTATTGCTTTCTGCATTAGAATATAAAAAGCAGGGCGATGATTTAGCAGTTTGAAATTGCACTTAATTTATTTGAGATAATTTCCCTTATCGATGACACTAACTAACTCCATGGAGCAGACGTCTTCTTGATAAGCTAACAGTTTCTCAGCTAGTCAAGAAATTTCCCGCATTTTATGGAAGCCGGAGGTTCATTACCGCATTCACAAGAGCCCGCCACCTGTCCCTATCCTGAGCATCGATAACACTAATTGTACTATATACACAGCGTTTAGTTGGCTTATTATTATTATTATTATTATTATTATTATTATTATTGCGTGAAGGGAATCTGCATCCGAAATCCTGAAGACACTGAACCAACTGGTGGCCCTATTTCATACACAAATCTACTGAAATAGATCAAAGGACAAACTGATTTATACAAATCACGCGACACAACCGGACATATTGGTCTGCAACACACCACAGCTGGTTACCTGCTGTTAACTCAGACACATTACGTAATACGGTCAACGTCATATGTCAGACTCTACCAACGGAAGCTAAGCCTGTTGACACTGAAGCACCATATTACAGGTAGCCTTACGTCACTCTAGACAGCTCTACACACACAGGAAGTGTTACGAAACCGTCGTTCATCATCATGAATCTCAAATCACATGCACGGTAGTAATATGTGATTAACCTTTTAAAGCCTAGCGGTAACTTTACGTACCACCAGGTTTAACATTAAAAAATTCTACGTGGTGCCCACATTGCGTTTATGTGTTTTGTACGGATCTCAGAACAAACAGCAACTTTTGCCTTATAAAACATTAAGAGACTGGTTTTTATAACCGAAGTGGAGAGTGTTTACAGCGCGGTACGCACTGAGTCCTTATATAAAACAGATAGGCTTCGTCTTTAATGGGTTAACATACAGTTCAGTGCGGGCTGTGGGAAATTAAAACACAGGGATTAATACACCAACCAACACAACACTTAATAAAACACAATTCAAGGCAACTCCTACATGTTTCGGCACCGGGGTGCCATAATGAGGGAGTTATTCAGAAAAAAAAAGAACACGCCGAAGAGCTGATCCAGGTGCTGTGTCACTCTTATTGGAGTGACTAAACTATTACAATTCTAAAACAGATAAAATTTATCAGCATAAAATTACAATGTTGTGATGTTAAAATTCAGCCTTTCCAGGTATAAGTTCGCAGTTATTTACATTCCGTATTGAATATGCATACAAACATCTGTCTCGATCTTATGTGATCTGGACAGATGCCGTCCAGACGGAGCGTGCGAAGTTTTCGCGTCGGGTGGCGTGGCATACAGCAGTTTCGAGTGCTTAGCAACGTGGAAATGTTCATACCTGGTTTCGTGAAAATCCTTCAAGTTGTTCAAAAGTCGAAAGCAGCGACACTTACACACACACACACAGACACACACACAATGCGCATCTCATTTACCTTTCGTGTTCCCTTAACAAACTGAGTTTCTATGCCAATTATGGGACCGTGGCTGTGCTCGCTGGAGGTGCTAGGGCCAGGAATACGTCCAGCGGGCAAAACTTGTTAAGACACAAGTGCTGAGCCCATTCCACAAATATCGATAAACAACCATATTTACATTACATTATTCTGATTTATGGCAGCGTGTGGTCTACAAACGTTGCGAAGAAGTCTACTTTATGCGTCTTATATCTTGAAGATGGAAGTAGTATAGATCTCCGAAACTTCTGTAGCCACCTATGAAACTAGATAATTCCACAATTCCGAAGAACACAATATGAGATTTCTTGATCCTGAAAACAGCAAGTTTCAAACCGCCTTAATTCTAAATATATTCTTACCGACTGAACACTTTCTGTTGTCATTTCTGAAAGGGAAATGTCATCTAAAGGTCTCGAGGAGAGAGACAGAAGGGCAGAATTACGCTTCACCGAGCGAAATAAGTTTCTGAAATGAATGCAGATGTGAGACACGGACATGGTACGCCACTAGAGCAGGAAGGCAGATGGCTAATTCAAGTTCCTCCAATCAACGTACAGTGTGAGCCGAAATGACCTTCACCATTTCAGAAATTGACTGCGAAGCATTCAGGTAATGTACAGCAACTGATCATTCGGACACTAACTAAACTGAACTAACCTTGATTTCAGGCTTCCGCCGCGACGTTGATAAGATCTCCGCTCCTCTCGGATATTATGCGGCGTCGTATGTTGTTTACCGACGTTTCGGGACAACGGATCGTTCCCATGTTCAAGGGTCGAGGCCGAGAAGAAAAGCGTTGTCCCGGAACGTCGGTAAACAATTAGCACACGACGCTGCGTAATGTCCCAGAACAGCGCAGTTTCACTAAAATAAACTGACTCCAAACTTCGACATATGTACGTAGATTTTATGTTTCAGTACCTTAATGCTTTGATATTGTATTCTGCACGATTACGTCACAATTTCCGAAAATGTAAACATCATTTACACTCACGCTATGTTTCTCATTACGTCTACACATCAAGTACGCAAGCGCCCGGCAGCATGGGCTAACAAAATTGGAAAACAGATATTGTACGAAAAATTTCAGTTTCGAATGTCACATAATTATTTGGTCTTCTTTCGGCCCCAAAATAAATCTCATTAATTTAGAAACTAAACAGCAAATTGACTTTAACCCTTCAAAGACGAAGCGTATCTGTTTTATATAAGGACTCAGTGCGTACCGCGCTGTAAACACGGTCCACTTCGGTTATAAAAACCAGTCTCTTAATGTTTTATAAGGCAAAAGTTGCTGTTTGTTCTGAGATCCGTACAAAACACATAAACGCAATGTGGGCACCACGTAGAATTTTTTAATGTTAAACCTGGTCGTATGTAAAGTTACCGCAAGGCTTTAAAAGGTTAATGTGCTGTGTCGCTGCACAAAACGTACGTCCCATTGCTCTCCTTATTTCTCTATTACATTGTATGTCCCGGATGATGACGAATTGCCCGTCGAAACATGCTGGACAACTTAGTGATAAAGAATTTTTAAATTTTATGTCTTGAACGTTTAATATTTTATTACACACAGTGTTGGAGTCGGTTCTTGCATCTCACACCACAAATAAGTTGCCTTGAAAACGTGTGTCTGTACCTTCCTGTGGTGCAGGATATGTGGTGAACTTGCAGCTTTCAAACACAGAATGTCTCATATAAACACCTTCATACCGCAGTAAAATTATTTAAAACATATTTTTCCCTTCCTATCTCCCAATTTTAGAGTCTATTACTCGCCCCCCCCCCCAGGACTATCACTCGTATGCAGTAAAAATATGGAGACACTTGCCCAAGAGGATTCTATATTACAAAGAACATTCAAGTCCTTATCACCTTTACGGAGTATGACACTGACCCACCCACTGTAATTTATTTATACGAAATTCAAAGCTATACGGTTTAGAGTCACAATAATTACCGTACTCCAGCAGTACCTAAGCACCTCCACCGTTTTTTACATCCCTACATAAAGCACCATAAAAATCTTACCCCAGGATATTCGTTTATTAATGTGATGTTGTGTAATTCTTTTATTCTTTATAAATCTGTTCTTTTTCATGAAATCCATGAACTACGTACAATAGCGCCGTCGTTTCAGTCTCCTCGCCGACGAAAACTGTAATATGAATTTCAGTTAAATTTGTAATCGGTACAGTAGCCGGGACGTCTCCGGGATTTTGGCATAATTTCGAGCCATTCGAGCGGAAGCACAGGGGAGATGAAACAGTTAGTGACTATCATTCATATATGTTCAGTGTAAGTCTTCTTTGTTTTCAAATTCCGTATGTTTTAAGTGCTATTTTTTTGCGCAAAATATTACTTTAGGCCCTTAATTTTTGGTTAAAATTTTTGAAAGGACTCTGATTTTGACTGCACGGAATATTTGGCGGGGCCAAGAATTATACTGGTTTTGTATGCATTAAATAAAGTGAACCAAGGCTGAAAATTATGTAAAAATTGGTGCAAATATCAGCCCAAATATTTCACACCGGTCTGATGATGCAAGTGTTCATAGGCTGAATAAACCCAATTAGACTTTCAGCTTCTGGACCAAACATAGACCTCAGGCCAATGCTGAACTCATTCGCCTCTCTTCAGTTGAAATATCTACAAAACACTCCATACCTTACGTCGATTTGAAGTTAAAAAAAATCGTTTATATTGCATCAAAAATGTATATATAACAAAACAAAGAACAGTTAAATTAATCCCAATTTGAACATTCGCGTCCCTTGGAACGTTAGCCACGTCGACTGGTACTTATTTACCGACGTTTCGAAAGCAAATGACATACTTAAACACTTCGGCGACTATTTACCACTCGAAATGGCGTAATATATCACAAGACTGTCTTCACAGAGCGATCTTTTAGAAAAGCTAACAGTTCGTCAGGTGGTCAAAAAAGATTCCTTGCATTTTATAGAAACCGAAAGTTCATTACCGTGTTCACAACAGCTGGCCCAAACAAGTCTGGTCCATGCTCTCCAATTATATTTATTTAAGATCCGTTCATTGTATCAGCTCATCTACGTTTAGGTCTTCCACTTCGTCCCTTTCCATCAGGTCTTCCCACCAAAACTACATGCATTTCTTTCCGCCCCTTTCGTGCCACTTTACCCTCCCACCTCATTCTCCATTTTACTTGAATCTTCAATATGTAACTCGTCAAGTTTTCTGCGGTGAAGTTGCTGACACGTATTAGACGGAAATGCATCTTGTCTGGCTCCACCCATTGTGTCACGTGGCATCTCCTTTTTCATTTCCATTTTTGATGTCTCTGCTGTAAATATGAACGGAGAGCTGTGGGGTGGAACAGAACACATTGTTGGTGCAAGCTACGTACGTTATCTAATAAAATAAGGTTTGACCGGGTTATGGGACGGTAAAAAATGCACCCATCTCCGTCTCTTGTTCGGTTATGCGGTAACAGCATCTACCCCATTTTTACCCTGACCCTTACAGAAGCAAATTCAGATAAGCCTCAGTTCAGGTTATGTGACACGTCACCATAACACACAAGGAATCTTAAGGCATAAGGCATTTTAAACTTTCAAATTCATGTCACGCCCACAGTGGCTACAATATATTATTTTCCCCCCATGGCCCAAAAGCCCCCAGTGTGCTAGGGCATCCTCATTACTGAAGCTTCACGATCACACTCAGACACACCGCATTCGATAGGTATCCTCTTGAAAAGTGATCGGCCTGACACAGAGACCTCTACCTGACAACGCACAACATTCAAAGAAACAAGAAATCCATGCCCGCAGTGGGATTCGAACCCGCAATCCCAGCAAGCGAGCGACCTTAGACCCACGCCTTAGACCGCGCAGCCACGGGGGTCGGCGGTTACTATATATACCACATGCATTATTGTTACAAATTTATACGTTTGGTCCACACGGGGTATTTTCAAAATAAATAGCAATTATTTCACAAAACGACATCACAAAAAGTACACGCGTTTTTGTCTAATTCGCCACGATATCCGGAAAAGCGTACGTATTTTCGAAGGTTCCCAGGCTTGGCCAATTTGCCTTCTTTTAATAGTAGTATTGAGATGAAGATAAATATGGGGCAATGGTGGAATGATATTGAGAGAGGAGAAAAACGTATACAGGAGAGAAACCTGTCTTAGTGCCACTTTGTGTACCAGAGGTCCCACATCGACTGGCCTAGCACTGACGCTGAACCTCCGCCGGAGAGGCCGGTGACGGACCGCCTGAACCACCGCGCGCCAAACATTAACCATTCGGTTCCGAAATGCACACTTGAGTGTCTACTCTGAGGTACGAACTGAATTTCTAAATATAATTCAGAACAATATCATGTTTCAAACGGTTTTTCTTTTAGTGGTGAAGGGCCCCGCAGCAGACGCTACGGACGCACCGCAGCCATGAGGCTTATTGTGCAACCCTATGATGAAGGTGACGATGAAGATGATTATTTTTTGTCCTTTTCCTAGTAATGGAGCACCGATGAAATGAAATTGACAGGGGGAAACCGAAGAACTCGGGGAAAAACCTGTCCCAGCACCACTTTGTCCACCACAAATCCGACATGGGCTGACCCGGGATCGAAACCGGGCCTCCGCGGTGGGAGGCCGGCGGCTAACCGCCTGAGCCATGGCACGGCCCTTTCAAAGGGTTAATACCAGCTTGGAAGTACGCAGACGAACAATAGCATGAGGGCAGTAAAAAAAGACAGAAACTGCATAAAGTGGAACATGCCTTCTGCCTGTCCTATCGTACGTCAGACTACTGTTCTTTTTTGCAAATAGATTTTGTTAGCGGCGCCGCGCTGCACCTCAGCTGTACTCTAGAAGTGGGCTGGACACAAAATCGGTATTCCGATGGCTGGAGACATAAATCTGTTAGGGCAGCGATGAATTAAAAAAAATTTCACAGATTTATGGACCTCGTCTGGCTTACTGTTACATGAAATTCTATTTGTTTTATGTCATAAATTTCACATCAGGCATAAAGATACAGCGCAGCTGGATGTAGAACGTGGAGCCAATACACAAGGCCTCCCCCCCAAATAATCTCCAGATTAGTATAAAATAAATACAAACCTCATAAATGTTACAAACATGGCGTTTCTCTCATTACTGGCCGAAAATTTTCATCTATGTTTGCGTTGACATATTGTCTCATACAAAAATCACGGGAAACGCGTTTCTGATGGAAATGAAGTATGCATATACCTTCACTCACTCACTCACTCACTCACTCACTCACTCACTCACTCATTCACTCACTCACTCATCCATCCATCCATTCATTCGTTCATTCATTCATTCATTCATTCATTCATTCATCCATCCATTCACTCAGTATTCTGTCTTACGACAGGTCCACAGCCTCTTCCAAAGCGAGGTCTCCACACGGTGCGGTCTAGTGCTTCCTCTTTCAATTTCCAGTACCCTCTCGTTTCCTTAAGGTCATCCAGTAGCTGCTTACGTCTTTTTCTTCCCCTTCCCGTCACTTCTATCCTTCCCTCTATCGTTTCCTCAATAACGTGTTTTAGAAGGCAGTTCCTGCGCAAGATGTGACCAATCCAGTCAGCCTTCGTCCATTTCATTCTACGTAGGATGTTCCCTTCCCCCTTGACTCTATGTAATACTTTCTCCATTTCTCACACGATCGGCCTAACTGTTCTTCATCCTTCTCCAGCGCCACATTTCAAAACTTTCCGGGTATTTCTGATCTACTTTCCGAAGTGTCCAAGTTTCAGCACCATACAAAGCTATGCCCCAAATATAGCACTTTACAAGTTTCTTCCTTAAATTTAAGCCCAATTTGGTGGTGAAAAGCCTTCCTCTTGTTGAACGCTGCTTTTGTCGTGACAATCCTGGACTTAATTTAACGCGTTCATCTTGCATCATTTGTTATCATGTTACCCAAATAGTTGAAATATCCCACATTCTCCGACTGTTTTTGATCTATCATAATCTGCACTGGGGATGGTTGCCATGAGATTCTCATTACACACACACACACACACACACACACACACACAATATATATATATATGCTTGTATCAATTACTACGGCCATGCTGAAGCTAACCCCTGCTTCTTATGTATTCTGTCTTGCCAAGCCATCTAACATGTGCAATTATAGAGAAGTACTCTACAAATACATGACTGTAGCAGGTTTCGGAAACCACCAATATCCATTCTTTCCCTGACCCGACTGTAGTATGAGGCGTGTGACGAAAGACAGCGTCCCTGTGCATTAAAATGAGGCAGTGTTAAGACAGACCAACAAACACGCACCCTGTATACAATTATACATTTGTAGCAGTGTCACCCCTACATGTTTCGGTGGTCAGGCCACCAGCATCAGGGGGCACCAAACGTCACAGGCTCCCTTCTGCCTGTGACCTTTGGTGCCCCCTGACTATGGTGGTGGCCTCACCACCGAAACATGTAGGGGTGACACTGATACAAATATAGAATTGTAAACAGTGTGCTTTACTTGTTAGTCTCTCTTAATAGTGTAAAAATATGAACGGCATACAGCATAAAAAAAATAACGTAGTTACCAGTACAATGAGTGGGCCGGGATAGCTCAGTCGGTATAGTGACTCGCTACGGGCTGGACGGTCCGGGGATCGAATCCCGGTGGGGGCGAGATTTTCTGCAGCCGTCCAGACCGGCCCTGGGGCCCACCCTGCCTCCTGTACAATGGGTACCGGGTCTCTTTCCCGGGGGTGAAGCGGCCGGGGCGTGGGCCTAGCCACTCCATCCCCTCCTCGTGCCTAGGCTCACGAATGGGTAGAGTTATACCTCTACTCCCCAACTTGGGCCCTCAGGGCCTGTTATAGGATGAACCTTTACCTTTATCTTTACCAGTACAATGCGCGTAACAGGGTTATAGCTACAAGAGAAGACGTGTAATCATGATGGGTTCATAAAATATTTACTAAATTGTACTTTGCATTTTTCTAACGGATTTACGTTTAATACGAACAGAACCTACAGCCTTTATCCATAGCCGTTCTTTGCTTTGCAGTTTATTAACATTCTTTATAGCCCGTCTATAAAACATGATTAAGGGTTTATCACGTACATAAAATGTTAATTTATAGCCCTTGGCAGAATTAGCTTTATTAAAAATCAATATGAGCTTAAAATTGGAATTTAGCGACAACGTTTAGTAAAAGCCTTTAATATAAAACAGAACTATCCCCAGACAAAAAGACGGACATATAACGCGTACTTTCTTACCGTGTATACAAAGCGTAAACACTGAACAGCAGCCCTTAGGTAGATCAAAAGTCTCTTTCTCCTAAATACGAATATGTTTCAGATTTAAATGACTATATATGAATAAAACGCTATTCTAAACTTATAATCTGAAGCATTCAGCCCTATATCCGAGGATTCTATAATTTCACCCCGTTAATTCTAAATAGGAAAAATGTAATTGTGAATAACGTCGCCATATAAACTTCCATTAAACGTAAATGAAAAACTGCAGTAATCAAATTCCCTGGCTGCTGTGTATACCCGCCAGAATTACACAGACATGGCTAGCGTGGAATATGAAGTTTCTATTTTTTTCCCCCCGTATTTATAAAATAACACCCTTCGAATGTCAACCACATTTGAGAAATTAATTAAATAACACTTGGTGCTGCTCACATGCAACACTTGTGGCTAAGCCGTTAATTGGAAATGCAACCAGCAGGCGGCGTGTCCTGATGTTACGTTTCAGTTCTTAATTAACAAAATATCGCTTTACACATTACGTCATCACAACGTCGATTTATTGCTAACAAACCTTGAAAATATACGACCCTGTTTCGGTGGCCCTTTCACGTCACATGGTAGGCAGCTTTCAAAACGAACCTAACGAATGTATCAACCGTGATTTCATGCTTCCACCGCGATGTTGATAACATCTGCGCTCTTCTGGGATATTACGCAGTGTCGAACGGTAATTTTTTACTGACGTTTCGGGATAACTTATCGGTCCCATCTTGAAAGGTCAACAAGTTCAAGAACAAGGATACGTTGTCCCCAAACGTCAGTAAAGGATTAACACTCCACGCTGCGTGACACCCCACAAGAGCGCAGATATAACGAATGTATGTTCGTAGTGTAAACTCAGATCCCCTAAAAATTCTTATTTCTATTCGGAAGTTACACGGTTGGAACTCTGGGAGAGTTCAACAGTATTTAACACAAAGCCTCACGCCACCTCAAGGAGGATTATGACAACGGATATCAGCCCTAGATTAACCAGTAAAAGGTGAAATTAAAGCAATCTCAGTACAGGCCTGGATACGCGCCGAGAATTGCAGGAGGTTGAGGCTCCCAGATTTATAGACAAACGGCATATGAAGGTGGTAAGGTTGTCAGCCTTACGCACCGGCCGCCTTTACCCCCAGGAAGTATTCCTGGTACTCATTTTTGTTAGAAGTTGAATCGACCCCAGAGTCATAGTGCGGCCGGAAGGATTAAGTCAAAGAAAAATTTCAATGACACCCTCGGAAATCGCACCCGCGACCTTCCGGCTTGTAGCGCAGTGCCTCAACCAACTTACCAACTACTAGCTTCTGAATGAGGCCTCTATAGCTGGTTTAGATTTGTCTAATTAATTCTTCAGTCTACAGCGCCTAATGTGATGCACAGGGCGGTGCAGGAACGTGACTGACTAGCAATATATAAATGGTACTAGTCTACACTGCGCAGGCGCGTACCATAAATTTAAAATACCAGTTTTACGGTGCCATGTGTTACACTGCAGGGTATGAATGAATAATCCGGTTCAGTGGTAATATCGCTTAGAAAGCGACGTTCCTACAACCATGACGCAGCGCGTCACTGCAACAGGGGTCTAAGAACACGTCATTTTTATGCACGCTTTCAGATCATGTCTGAAATGGGTGGGTTTAGGGACATACCTGTCACGTCAAGTCTCTCCTTGCTACAGAGTTTGCCGCACATATTGTTAACGACAATCGCCCTATCCTATTGGCGTCACAAACAGCACACTACTCCACTTTTATAGACGGGTAGGAAAGGGGGTGAATGGATGGACGGGTGGATGGGAGGAACAGAGTTTTATTAAGAACAAATATAGATTCGAACTCGGTTATAACGTCATGAAGGGGACTGAATATTTCGTGTCGTTATAAATGAGTGTTATTATAACAAATTAGGGTAACTTTATGGTTTAACAGTGAGGAATTAATTGGTACCACAGAATATCTAACGCTATAGACGAGGTATCGTATAAACCCATGTCGTTATAACAGGGTTCGACTGTATTTGAAAGATGGCACCATCATATGACGTGTTAACAGAATATTCAGGCGCTACTCCACGGTATCTGTAGTTATAATCCCCACAGACACCTTTTCAAACGATCCGTTCGTGTATGTTACAGCCCTAGACGGATAAAATACAATAAAACTTTTACTGAACATTCACGCTGTGAATTTCAAAATCTCCCAAGAGACAGCTTTGTGTTATCGACAAAGCACGATACTGCTATGCCGACCGAATTACGGGTACCTCTTTACCGCCTGACTGCTTCATAAAGACAACTGCCACCTTGCCTATCACCAACTAATCATTCCCTGGAAACATTTACCAAGTCATAGACGTGGCAAACATTTTATTGGTAGACCATGTAAGAGAAGAGCTGAAGACCTGCTTAAATTAAGTAGGCATCAACTAAAAATGGCAGTTGCGATCCTCACGGGACAGGCGCCTGTGAGGAGGCGCCTGCATATTACGGGCCTGTTTGATGGGGATCCAACTTGCAGGTTCTGCAGGATGGAGACTGAAACAGTGCAGCACAGTATTTGCTGCTGCGAGGTGTTGGCTCGTCAGAGCTATAACCCTTTAAAGACGAAGCGTATCTGTTTTATATAAGGGTTCAGTGCGTACCGCGCTGTAAACACTCTCCACTTCGGTTATAAAAACCAGTCTGTTAATGTTTTATAAGGCAAGAGTTGCTGTTTGTTCTGAGATCCGTACAAAACACATAAACGCAATGTGGGCACCACGTAGAATTTTTTAATGTTAAACCTGGTGGTACGTAAAGTTACCGCTAGGCTTTAAAACGTTAATTTCTTTGGGAAACTGTTTACTAAACCAAAAGATATTAGCACAGCTTCAGTAAAGGACCTTTGCCCCTTTATAAGAGGCACAGGGTTACTGTATCAGTGCTGAATGGAGTGTTTAGGGCTGCACAATAAGCCTAAGACTGAGGTGCATCCGGGGCATCTGCTGGCGGGCCCTAAAGAAGAAGAAGAAGAAGAAGGCGACGAAGACGAAGAAGGAGAAGAAGAGGAAGAAGAAGAAGGAGAAGAAGAAGAAGAAGAAGAAGAAGAAGAAGAAGAAGAAGAACTAATCATTCACTCACAAACGAAGCGAAATGCACATCGCTTTCCCTTCATCGCTGTCCTCAGCATGACAGCTGTCACTGGGATGTCCCGACGTACTCAGGCTTTCTGTGTGACATCTCAGTTCGTATATTTGATGATATCGTGGTAAGATGATCCGTGAACGATGAATGGGTAAGGATGTGCAAGGAAGCGGTTATGTTATTTGTCTGAACATACTGAAGATTACGTCACTCATGATAGAGCGTCTCCTGTTGGATATTTGAACCCGGAGTTGCAAAATGTTAATCAGGATAGCAATTCCTCTACCGCAACGTCCTGTGATGATAGTGACGACTGATGATACAGTTTGTATTGGACTTCAATGAGGAACGAAGCCTGCTACGATCCTATTCGAATTCCATCAACCACTAAATTAACCACAGAAAATAAAAATTCCAATTAAGGGGTGTACACACCAAATTCTACGCGCCGTTCGCACAACATCCTATTCGGACACACTGGAAGTTATTCCTAATGACAACACTCGCAGCACTTTGTGTTAGCATCAGTGATGAGTGCATTAACCCTTTAAAGACGAAGCGTATCTGTTTTATATAAGGACTCAGTTCGTACCGCGCTGTAAACACTCTCCACTTCGGTTATAAAAACCAGTCTCTTAATGTTTTATAAGGCAAAAGTTGCTGTTTGTTCTGAGATCCGTACAAAACACATAAACGCAATGTGGGCACCATGTAGAATTTTTTAATGTTAAACCTGGTCGTATGTAAAGTTATCGCTAGGCTTTAAATGGATAATGACACTTAAACAAAACGGTATAGGTCACTCATGCATTCACATGATGCTTGCTACAAGCGTCGTCGTAATAGCTGGTATGATATTACGCATTCTGGACGTGTGGCGCCTTTTATTGCCACCATTGGGGCACACACATCCACACAAGCGGTAACAGACAAAAAAAAATACATCCTAAAACTTCGCAAGAAGAAAGGCCAATCAGGACGCAGGATCGTAGTGGAAGAAGGAAGGAGGCTTAGAGGGATATAAGGAGACGAGGTTTTATGCACGTGGCTGCAGGAAGCTAGTATATTGACGGGGCTACTTATGCTAATGAACGGCGTTAGTTACATCATTACAAATCCTGAATTAATCCGTGGGCTATCTCTCGCACGCCTACAGCTGAAGACAGTGACTGTCAATACACAAAAGTGGATGGAGTGCGCAAACGTAAGATGTGTTTTGTTTGAGTATCTTCTTACACATAGATCAGAGCTGAAAATTCGTTTCGCAGTCCTTCCCTCTTCTACCTACTTGTTCACAGCAGGTGTCGAGGTTGTTTTTATTTTCACTTGATCACACTCAGACACACACCACAGTCGGTAGGACTCCTCTGGAGAAGTGATCGGCCCGTCGCAGAGGCCTCTACCTGACAATACAAACACTGTACAAAGACAAACATCCATGCCCCCGGTGGGATTCGAAACCACGATCCCAGCAAGCGCTAGGCCGCAGACCTACTCCTTAGACCGCGCGGCCACTGGGATTGACGCTGAAAATATTATCGGCATTAAATGGGTAAACCTTATGTTCCTATATGGTCAGTTTAAAATTCTTAAAGCGAGCCTTTCCAAGCAGAAGTTTCCGGTTGTTTACACTCTGTACGATGCATTAAATTTACTACATGGTAATTTTATTATTATTAATTTTGCATATTTTAAAATTGTAATGTTTTAATCATTTCAAGAAGGTAGACACAACACCTAGAGTAGCTGCTGGCCTTGTTACTACTTCGTTCTGAATAACTCCCTGATGATGGAACCCCGGTGCCGAAACATGTAGGAGTTTTATATTTGCGTCTGAATGTATTTTACTAAGCACATAGGTTGTCTGATGTATTAATTACAAGAATATGCACGGTATAAATAACATAAGAAACCAATTTCTCGTTGAACAGCGTTAACATATGTCTTTATAATACAAGCACACTGTGTTCTCTATGAGGTACAAAGCGAATTTTTTGTACTATATAATGTGAACTAAGTTTAGTCTTCGAAGGGTAAATAATCAGATCCGCACAGCGAATGTAATTCCTGTGTGTACGCACAAAACACTGGGGCAAGGCCCATCCTTACAGCGAAATCAGCAATCCGACTTCCCAGCAGAATTATGCCATGACCCTCACCGCCTGGCGGGGGGGGGGGGGGTGGCGGAAGTTTCCTACCCTCTGTGTGTGAGGCAGACAGGGATAACTATTCCTCCCTCCCGCCCCGAACGAATTTGACGGTGCCTGCAAAATGTGGGTTAAATCCGCACTTTGAATTCAACATGGAACAAAATTGTCTGCCACAGAGGAAAAGCGAAGGCGGTAGAGTTTATTGCATTCGCTGCAGTTCTATTGTAAAGAATAGTCCCTCATTGGGACCAGAACCTGCAAATTTGTGATTCTCAGTGCGATGTCCGATACTTCAAACTGTCTATAAACGACTCAACTCTGGATGTTGTAACTGTCTCGGAATCACGACAGTGCGGACATGATTTGTCCGATATTTGTTCGATATATAAATAATATGAACTCGGTCATAACGTCACGACAGGCACTAAATATTTTGTGTCCTTATAAACGAGTGCCGTTATAACCGAGAAGTATAATGTTACGGTTAACAGTGACGAATAAACTGGTATCACAGAATATATAACGGTATAGGCGAGGTGTCGTATAAACCGATGTTTTTATAACCGGGTTCGACTGTAATAATCTAAGGACTGAGATTTCCGGTCCTCTGTCATATTATGCCATGAAGAGGGGATGCTTCCGATGTTTGAAAGAAAAGTCAGGATATGTTGACCAACCTACACGGCGTAACATTACAGAGGACCGGAACCTAAACGTAAATGTTGTGGTAAACTCAAATTTCATAGCCTACAGGCTCACATTTCCGCCTGTCACGGAGATGCACATGATCCTGCCTGTGACACCGTGCAGTCTTGTAGATCGGTACCAGGGTTTCGGAGGAAAATCCCGGTCTCCATATTCCATACATGAGGACTGTAGAGCGAACAAAATGAAATTTCTTGTATCTTCATACTTCTGTTGTTCGGTACAGCATAAATGTCACAGACATTTACTCATTCTGTCCTGAAGATGGAGGCAGAAGATTGCTCTAAAACGTTGGTGTGTAGCTACGTGGAGTCACAATCCACTTGTCTGTCACCATTACCTGAGCATTATAAAGTATTTATGCACAAACCTTATGTGATCAGATACGCACCAACAGATTTGACAAAATTTCTACTTTCTGCCCACACAGTGTATATATGTGTTTTGTGTGGATCTCAGAACAAACAGCGATTATTTCCCTATACAGCATTAACTGACTGGTTTTTATAACCGAGATGGGGTGTGTTTACTGCGCTGTACCGACTGGGTCTTTAAATATAATTATACGTTCTGCCCACACAGTGTATTTATATGTTTTGTGTGGATCTCAGAACAAACAGCGATTATTTCCCTATACAGCATTAACTGCTGACTGGTTTTTATAACCGAAACAGAGTATATTTACTGCGCGGTACAGACGGAATCTTTAAATATAATTCTATGTTCTGCCCACACAGTGTATTTATGTGTTTTGTGTGGATCTCAGAACAAACAGCGATTATTTCCCTATACAGCATTAACTGACTGATTTTATAACCGAGAAGGGGTGTGTTTACTGGGCGGTACGGACTGAGTCTTTAAATACAGAACTGCGGCCGTCATGTTACGATGCTAACAACCGTGCCGTCAGCACTGCGTACAGTAACGGTCACCGCCGTAAACCACTCATCATGCAAAGACGATCAATTCGTCTTGTCCACGGCACGAAGGCACACAGGGGGAGCAGAGGTAGAGCTCTACTCATTCTTAACCTCGGCCACGGCCGTGTTACCCCTGGAAACGGACAAGGGTAAGTGTGGGTGGGCCCCAGTGCCGGTCTTACGTCGTAAAGGAAAAAAATGTATCTCCCCTCCTGGAATATGAACTCCAGACCATCCAGCCCGTAGGCCGTCACGATACCTACTGAGCTATCTCGGTTACCAACTAATAATCACGGCTATAAAACAATTATCATCGTCTTGCCATATTTCCCTAATCACAATTATCATCACCATATCGTCATTATCATCGTCCCGCCATTAACTTCCCTTACCACAATTATCATCACCATATCGTCATTATCATCGTCCCACCATTAACTTCCCTTACCACAATTATCATCACCATACCATACTCATTATCGTCGTCTACCACAACCATCCCCTACACAATAACCATCGCCACACCACAATCATCATCGTCTTCACAATCACTACTAGCTTTGTGGCGCTGTAACAAACGCAGACGTCAGTTCTCCGCCACACGACAGGCTCCAGTTCGAACCTCAAGCCCTACACTCCATATCCGAGCCAATGCTGTGTGTTTGCTTTCAGTTCTTATATCTACATTCCCTGACAGTATATTGAAACAGTGCACAACGACTGACTTTATCCATATCTTGATTTATCATTCATAACATTCATCATCCAACGCTATCTACCCAATGCAATTCAAAAAGCGCTGTTAAATAAACCAAGAACCAACCGCCATCGTTATGCCTACTAAACAGAGCAGTCTATTTGCATCTCATAAAAGCCTTCCTGTTAAAACTCGCCAGGCAATGTAACACGATGTGACACTCCCACACATTTCATATTTATAACATGACACAGCACATAACATTACAGTGTGTTTATTTTCTTAAATTAGCTGCAATGTGTGTCAGTTCTGTGTACACCGTGATGATGTTAAACACAGGACTTCGCTGTCAGCAACAGTGCCTTAACTGACAAAAGTCGAAGGGACAATTATAATTTGTTTCACCTTTGCCTTTATCGGGGAAAATATTTTATCGCCGTCTGCACCACAAGGCGGAAAGTGTTTACTGCGCGGTACACGCCGAGTCCTTAATATAAAACAGACACGTTTCGCCTTCCCTTTAAACACGAAGCGTATCTGTTTTATATAAGGACTCAGTACGTACCGCGCTGTAAACACTCTCCACTTCGGTTATAAAAACCAGTCTGTTAATGCTGTATAGGGAAATGATCGCTGTTTGTTCTGAGATCCACACAAAACACATAAACGCAATGTGGGCACCACGTAGAATTTTTTAATCTTAAACCTGGTCGTATGTAAAGTTACCGCTAGGCTTTAAAAGGTTAATGCTTTACATACGGCCAGGTTTAAGATTAAAAAATTCTACGTGGTGCCCACATTGCGTTTATGTGTTTTGTACGGATCTCAGAACAAACAGCTACTTTTGCCTTATAAAACATTAAGAGACTGGTTTTTATAACCGAAGTGGAGAGTGTTTACAGGGCGGTACGCACTGAGTCCTTATATAAAACAGATACGCTTCGTCTTTAAAGGGTTAATATACGTGGCTACTGTACATAATGGCAAGAATATGCCTACGGGGTTAAGATCACGTGGATGTTCTCTATTGGGTCTGTGGTAAGAAACGGGTAACTTACGTTTTTGTTATGCTAGATGTAGAGGACATTTTTTACAAAGATGACAATTTTATTTAATCAAAAAAGAGATTTACTGTTCCATTTTCATTTTTTTATCTTTCTTCGTAATTTCATCCGTATTTTGACAGATGTTCTGCAAATGTTGCTTAACTCAGTCTTATCCGAAATCCGTCCACCTTAAAGGATATACTAAATACCTTGAGCTCTTAACAGAAGCAGAATGAAGTGACGAAACTCTTGATGTCGCCGCGTGTTTCCAGATAGGGGAATTCCCCTTTCAACGCAAAAATTCATGCAAATAGTTACACGTAAATTTGATACTAAACGAACGAGGCATATACAAGTAAAAAAAAAACAGCATTAAAACTTTTCCTTTTGAATGTACAAAATAAAAAATATTGGAAATGGAATAAACACGATAGCATGAATTATTGAATGTCATATTCTATTAGACGATGAAAGATAAGAAACTTGGCGTGAGGGAATACTTCAAACGCTAGGCATTAAAGAAGAAGTATCTATCTAATTCAATCAACTGTCAATGTCGACTTTGAACACGGATGTCTGAGATATTTGTAGGAATGTAGTAAGGAAGACGAATGTTTAAGAACTTGCTCTTTGAAACGTTACTTTTGAAGAAGGGGAGAAACGAACAAAATGGAAGTAGCATACAAAGTTCCTTCTTGCATTCTATGAAACGAGTTCAACTCCTTTCATAAACTCAAACGCAACTTACAAAACGGAAACACACGAAGGTTGAAACTTACGGCGCCTACAAAAATATTAAAGCTTAACCTTTTAAAGCCTAGCGGTAACTTTACGTACCACCAGGTTTAACATTAAAAAATTCTACGTGGTGCCCACATTGCGTTTATGTGTTTTGTACGGATCTCAGAACAAACAGCAACTTTTGCCTTATAAAACATTAAGAGACTGGTTTTTATAACCGAAGTGGACCGTGTTTACAGCGCGGTACGCACTCAGTCCTTATATAAAACAGATACGCTTCGTCTTTAAAGGGTTAATATTCAAACGGAAATAATGAGCTTTGTGGCTACGGACGTGCATTCAGCAGGTGCCAGGTTGGAATCCCTGATGTTCGTCAGCTAACCTGCTCAGTTCACGGTCTTCCTCAGTCACTTCCTGATAAATTCCCACGCTATACACCCGATCTTTCAAGGTCCTTTCCCAGTTCATCACTCATGAATCATCCTGAAACTCTACACCAAACAGTCTCACTCACAGAGTCACAAAACATGCCATGAACAAAGACAAACCATCTACTCTGTCATGACATAAAATTCTACGACATCTGCTGCCTTCATTTTCAGGATGGGTGTTGCAGGTTCCACCTAACACATGCAAATTTAAAGGAAGCTGCAGGATGTCACGGTAGTTCAGACTACACAGTGTCGAGTGGTGGGATGATTACTGAATAACACGTGGGACAGGATACGAAAGGAAGTGGTCCGTCCAACATAAAGCTCCTTCCCAACATATTCTTGGAAGCTCTGAGGAAAATCATGAAAGACCTAACGTAACATAAGAGGTCCCCCGAGCTGAAATTTCAACTCGGGATATCCAGGATATGCAGTGGTGTTCTGGTACGTCTAACACCAAATTTCATCAAAATCTGTCCACGTATTACACAGCTGCAATGTGCGGATTGGCGTTCGAAGGGACGGACGGACAGATAGACAAGATGCTCGCTACATTCGCTCAATTTATTTTCATCGTGTGACGGTATCAACCCTGAAGGCAAGCGTAACGTAACAAAAACTGGCCTTAACCAAGACAATAAACAGTTCAGTCTCGACATGTTTCAGCGGTCTGCAGCTAGCATATGCACGCCAGAAATAGGGTCTAATAAAATAAACATTCTACCTGACGCTGTAAATTCCAGCATTCCTGTGAAATGTTTCTTCTTAGTACGTTGTACATCGCTTAAATTTTAAACATCACTTGAGACAGAACATAGCATACGTAAAGTATCTCGAGGTAAATAAGTGCAATATGCATACTCTATCTCAAGTTTAACACTACTGTTCTTAGACAATGAACAGGAAATCACCTGTTAAGAATAACTATGCATACACAGTGTAAAACCAACACTGAAATTTTTATCTATTTTTTTCCACAATAAATGATTATAAATTCTACGCTACTTTCTTATTTCTTTTGATGTATTCTTTTTCAAAATAGGCTACAAGCTAACCTGTATTGTCGTTGAACATAAAAAATGTTTCCTCTCTCTGTCCAAAAAAAAAAGACCACGAACTTATTATATTACTGGGAACACAGACACACTTGAACGTCCCGTGCATCTGGGTTTTATTTAATATTTCTTCCTCATACATTTATCATTCTCACGCCTGGGCTATATGTCGGCATTCTCTCTTGTTTCGTATAATTATTCTCTCTCTTTCTCCTCACAGTCCCAACCTCTTGTTCGTTTTGTAACTCATATCCAGGCACTCTCTTGTCTGAAGTACAGCTAATTCAAATTAATCTCAACTTCTACTTTTATCTTCAGTGCTTTTCATTTCTCACTCCCTTTATATTTCATCATTTCCTATTTTATTATCATCATCTTCCACTTCCTACACATTTGTGTTCTTTCATCCTATGCTAATTCTAAGACGTCATCAAATTCTCTTTGTGCGACTTCCATTCCCGCGTACTACTCTCTCAAGTCTCCTTACTTATTCACATTTCTTCAAGTTTCTTTGTGAGATTCCATTCAGCAAGGAAGGGAAGTAGACAGAAATACCGCCATCGCACAGTAGATAAGCGGTTTCTCGCCTCGCGTTGTTTTCAAAGGGATTTCAAAGACCGAGCTCTTGAAAGAAGAGAAATTCATCCTGATGTATGCCGCATAATTCTTTGTACTTTACAGAGTAGTGATACTGCCACGTTTAAATCGTCGTGTGACACATTTTAAAGAACGCCGAAGGATAACCAAAATTAGATGAAAATAAAAGTAGAAATATATTAAAATAATATTTCTTAAATAAAATGGTTCGTTTTGTCAGAATGAAAGATGACGCAGTCCCAAGGGGGGCCTTTAAACACCAAAAAAAAAAAAAGGGGGGGACACAGCTATACGTACAGCATCTAAGAGACGGACAACAGGTCGGTACAGGCACGTGCCGACGCCAGGACATGCGGAAGAATAAAAAAAGTTACTACCGAACTTCAAAAGGGATTTAAATTTTAAGTAGCTCAGTAGGGGCTACGTGATTTTCTGAATCAGACAACCGGGAAGAACTGTATGAAACCGTGAAGACCTCATTGAACGCAGCAAGGACCCGCTTTGGAATGACTGAGGAAATTCACCAATATTTTTCGTTAGCATAGCAGGCTCCTCTGACTAATGTAGGACACAAGAAATACATACCAAATTTTAGCCGGAAAACCTCAAGTAGATAGACCTGTTCGGAGAAATTGTTAAACAGTTTAGATGAAACATAACCACGAACAGTCTGGCTTGTACACTTCAGCTGCAGTTCTTTCAACAGTGAAATACGGGAGGTTACGATAGGCTGGGTAAGTAGCTAGGATGGATACAAAATAAAGATGGACTGTGTGTTTTATACAGGTCATCTCATGTTGTAGCGAAAGTGAAATCAGGAAGCTGCGATAGGATGAACGTGTTCCTAGAAGGGGAGAGACACGAAATTCATATACAATCCTGATGAGGAAACCTTTATGCAGAACACTCTGCTTGCCGATATAAGAGAGTTAACTTTTGATTTGACACTCTCATGAGGTGAGTGTGACCGCCTCCAGTACTGGGCTACATGAAAGATGTCCGTCTACACTGACGGCGAAGGATGCTTTGACAGGTCTTCATTTTACGTCACTGTTGCAATTATTGAAAGGCATCGACATCGCACAGAAAATGATAGATCGATAACATCAAACTCTGCACATCGAGAAGTGTTTAAAGTTTCAAATATATGAATAAATCTTTGTTGATTAAACATTTTATTCCTTCTATGCGTGAATTATTGGCACGCGTACAACCAATCACATTGAAATTCAAGCTGATTTCTGAATTTTATATAAATTGCCAACGATGTGAAACAAGTGGTCGTGGTATAATTTTGGGCACAATCCGTGCATTCATTTGGAGAGCCTCAAGAAAATCGTAAAATGGGTAAAAACGTTCAACATCCGGGCCGAGACTTCAACCTGGGAACTCCCGTGTATGGAGAAAATTACTGAACTTTCGCTTGCGATTTTGGTAGGACAGAAAATATTAAAGTAACCAGAAGACGTATACTAAGGGAAAAGGTTTATGAGGACGCGAAGTGAATCGAAATGGCTTATGATGGTGTTCAGTGGCGGGTTTGTTGATATGTATTGCTGGGTAAAGTGGCGGGATATTCATTTTTTTCCTCACGTGCTTACAGATTCCGCCCCACCAACCCCCGCCCCCGCTCCCGCCACCGCCCCCGGCACCCTTCGCACTCAACTGCTATTTATTTGATTTAACAGAACATAAAAAATGCGGCAACATTACATTACAGCCCTGCAGATGGATCGTGTTTTTGTTTTATGGATTACAGACCGCATGGCAGGTTGCATATCGATTAATCATGTAAAATGGTGTGCACAAATATAGCCAATACATTACTGGAAAGAGTTTTAATTTGTAAACACATAATTTTGTACGCTTTTATTTCTCATTTTATTTGTTCTCTTCCACTGAATTTGTTTCCTCGGCATTTTTATGGCTCCCTGTTGCGTGTTTACTTCGGTAATTTGCATTTTTGTTGAATTATTTCAAATAACAGGCAAAGTTATTATATTTGTTTGGTTTCATGCGCGTTCGCAAAATTGCGAAAAGGGAATACCAGCTTCGTCTCGTCTCTCTATCCGTCCTTCCTCATGCAACAACTGTGCTCCGACCGGACGGATTTTCATGAAATGTTATACTTGAGTATTTTTCGAAAATCTGTTGCGAAAATTCAAGTTTCATTAAAATCTGACAAGAATAACGGGTACTTTACATGAAGACTTTGTAAATTTATAATAATATCTCGCTGAATCCTTCTGAGAGCAGAAATGTTTAAGACAAAAGTTGCAGAGAAAATAAAAACACACAGTTTGTTTTCAGTAACATTTTCCCGAAAATCGTGCCGTTTATGAGATAATGTGGAAAAATATGGTACAGCCGGACAGGCCACATACGACAATATAATACGGCGCATGCGCTTTGCGTGCTGGATAAGTAAGGCAACAGACACACGCTCGGAATATGCAATACTTATTGCTTTTCTATGACAAAAATGGTTATGCGAACGCGCCTCAATGTTACGTTATACGTACATTGCTTGTTTACTGTTGCTCTGAGCATAAGAATACGATTTCCTGCCGCACGATAGACTGGCTAGTGAATAATTAACTGGGAAGGATGTGAAAAGGAGCGACCGTCATGTTACTGAGGCAATATCCTCATACTTGCCTGGACGGACTTCAAAGGCCACGACCTGTTTCACCTAGCCTGCTGTGTGGCATGTGTATAATTGATTGTTATGTGCACCAATCCGCTTACTACTTTGAATACGTGACTATTTGAAGAAATCCTGTCGATGTTTTGGAAAAAGACTTATATATATATATATACACACATATATATATATGTAATGCAAAAATTATAGTCAAAATAATGACTGAAGAAGCCCAACTACCATTTTTCCTCATGCAGGAATTCGAATTACAATAATCACTCAGCCTGTCAGGAAACCCCCAACAATGTACGCAGCCCGAAACCCATTATCCTGTTCAGAAGCACAACGCCTGAAAACTTATCCTAAGCCAGACATAGCCATGCGAGATTTCAGGCTTCTGCTGCGGTGTGCTTCAGCTCTTCGTTCTTAGCGACGGTTTATAAGAGTCGTGCAGTCATTTTTCTAGGACTGTTTGACTCTTGAAAATGGGACAGATGTTATCCCGAAACGTCGGTAACAAACTATCAACCTGCGCTGAGTTAACATCCCAGTAAGGGGGAAGACCTCAGATAAATCCAACTCCACACGTTCAAATCCCATTTCATGATATTCCCATTTATGTTTAGTTCTCGCAAATGACGTCTTCCTTTCAGATTCTTTGGCACAAATTGCGTATGCATGTCTCAAATATCCCACGCATCTTTTATATTAAAAATTTGTGACAAAGTATGTTTTTAAATCTGTTTATATGCATATAGAAACTGATTTGTAAAAATATACTACGTTAAAAATTCAATAATGACATTACACACAGCTAACATCCCCCCCCCCCCTAAATTTCAAAGGTCTTAAAGCTAGGCAACCGTCATGTAACAAGTGCCAGTACCAACTAAGGTCGGATGTATCCGTCACAAAACAGACAGTGACGGAGAGAACTAAATGAAATACACGATGCTGCGATTTCCCCTCTCAACTTATATATTTTGCCCTCGTTCCCTCCAGTCTCTCAAATACTGCCTGTCACAGAGAGCAATCATAGCTTGTGCAATTTCAGCACAAAATTTCATTCGGCCAATTTAATAACCGTCTTAACTTTGCCTTCCCTCTCTGTATCCTCCCTACAGCCCCCTGTACCAGCAAAGTGCCGTCCAGTGTGCGTCGCCCTCAGCTTCAAACCCCGACATCTAGCAACGCAGAGAGCGACTCAGATCACCTCTGTCGTCATGCCAGAACGTAAAAATCCGTACGTCACAAGCTACCCTACCCATTCACAATTTGACAACAAGCTATTTTTGAAGTATACGAGTGTGTTTACAGACGATATGACCGTATCGTAGCTTAGGCGAATAGGCGCTGGCTTTTCACCACGGGGTTTAGGGTTCAGCCCTGGAAACATGACGTGAGATTCGTGGTGCAAAAAGTGACATTGTATCAGAACCTCCCTAGTATCTCCTCTACTTTTGCCTTCTAAGCATTCCACCTTTGCTTTATAACTCCTCTATAGCTCTGATAAGGCAGAACCTTATCAGAAGTAGGAAAGCTCAATTTCTGGCCGCCACTTGGCCGGTTACAGAGCAAACGGGTGACGTTACACCAACGATCACCCCAATTACACCCCTTCCTTCGGAATTCGTTTAGCATAAAAGCTTTTATACACTTTACCCCTGAGACTGGTTCTTTGTCCATCAAGATGCAGACAAAAACACATTCAGTAGTAATTATACAGAATAGTAATTAATTATACAGAACAGTAATTATACAGAATAGTAATTATACAGAGCAGTAATTATACAGAATAGTGATTATACAGAATAGTAATTATACAGAACCGTAATTATACAGAACAGTAATTATACAGAACAGTAATTATACAGAATAGTGATTATACAGAATAGTAATTATACAGAAGTGATTATACAGAATAGTAATTATACAAAATAGTAATTATACAGAATAGTAATTATACAAAATAGTAATTATACAGAACAATAATTATACAGAATAGTAATTATACAAAATAGTAATTATACAGAACAGTAATTGCGGGAAGTGACCTCCTTTAGTACACGGAAAAAGGAAGGGACACGTAGATCCAGACCTGAGCAAAACTCTACCAACCTGCAAACCAGTCCACAACACAAAATACAACATTTCTCAAACAGCCATTTTAGGGTACCTAAGTAGCCTACACCGACCCCCCCCCCCCGGTGTCCTTGACTTGACACGGAACTACAAACAGGAACGCACTAGAGTACATTTTTGTAGGATAACAGAGAATTTCGGAAACCTGCTGATTTCAAAAATGAGTTGAGATAGCCCAGTCAATACAGACGCGAAAGACAACACACGAGTCTCGGTAGGGCAAGGAATTGTCCGGACCGGCCCTGGGGCCCACCCAGCTCCCTACACAATGGGAAACGGGGACTCTTTCCCGGGGGTAAATTGGCCGAGACGTGAAGCTCAGCACTCATCTCCATCTAGTTCCGAGGTTGAGAATGAGTGGAGCTATACACCCAGACTCGCATATGCCTTAACGACACGCAGAGAGACAAGTTCAACCGCACGTAATTCAATTTTCTTCTTTTCACTGTCAAAAAAGCAATCCCCAGGGATAGCTAGGCCTGTAACCGCATTGCTATCCCTGTACAGGCCTAGTTATCGCATTACAGGCCTGGACAGGTCCTGAGCGTTCCAGGAAGTTGAGGCTCCCAGATACAATCGGCACATGAAGGTGGTAGAGTTCCAATGACACCATCGGGAATCAAACCCGCGACCCCTCGGCTTATAGCGCAGTGCCTCAACCAACTGCGCCACCGCGTCATTTAACTGTACTTTACACTATATTACCTGTTCTCAGGTAACTGAAAACATGGAGAAAATCCAAAAGAGCAGGTTAAATAAATGTCACACAATCCTAAAAATCTGTAAAACGTTGTTGGCTCTCTGAAGGTGAAAGCACGAAAGTGAAATGGTGCCTCTGACCAAAAATGGTCTGCCACATGCAGTAACCAATACAACTAAACCTATTTAAATACGAAATAGGCCCACCCATAACAACCTCACCTACATTACGCTGGAGACCTGGGCATAGACTGGAAGACAAAAACAAAGGCAAAAGATAAATTTTTCCATCTGCTAAATTAAGCACGCCATGGAAACGTATTGGGTGTGGAACTACAATGAATTAATTTTAAATTCTGCACTACAACAGAGATGAAAGATCAGTTTCACAACCCTTTTAACTTTAACGTCACAGAACTAAACCCTCAACCCTCGGCTAGTAGTTTGGGTGCGACAAAGTGCGGTAGAACATTGTGAATAACGCAATGTCTTTGTGCGTGCCGGAATTTCAAATATCAGCTGTGCAGCCCGCAAGTTACTCATGAAATTGTCTCAGCTGTGCAAGGAAATATGAAATGTGAGGAAAAAGATATACCTCAAGAACACGTTACGGAAGGCATCGTTACATATATTTTACTGGAAACCTATGTAATACACACTATATTTTAAAGTAAGAGTACTGTATACGGGAAAGATTCAAATGCCTTAAGCTTGGGCCCAATTTCCGGTATTCGTGAGCAATCTAATAAATCCCATGGCTGCATAAAAACCTGAAATTTCTTAAAAACTTCTCCCAAGTACTCTGCCCTATGCAGTTACTGACAAACTACTGCTTACGCACGGTCTGCTGCCTGCGTCCATTTCCCGCTGTACCCTCATCTGATACCCTCCTCACGACATGCTCATGTTTCAGGGATACAAGTTTTAAACCCTGTTTTTCTACCCTGTCTTATGACTAGCAATAGCCCTTTAAAGACGAAGCGTGTCTGCTTTATATAACGGCTCAGTGCGTACCGCGCTGAAAACACTCTCCACTTCGGTTATAAGAACCAGTGTCTTAATGTTTTATAAGGCAAAAGTTGCTGTTTGTTCTGAGATCCGTACAAAACACATAAACGCAATGTGGGCACCACGTAGAATTTTTTAATGTTAAACCTGGTCGTATGTAAAGTTACCGCTAGGCTTTAAAAGGTTAATAACGCGCCTAACGTGCTTCACCTGATCCACCTTCCAGGCAATGGAGTAGCATGTGCTTGGGGTGGGGAATCTGTTATCTGACAGGTCTTCCTTCACAGAATCCGCTTCTGCTTGGAATGAACACCAACAATACATCTGTAACGTAAATGTGCCTAGGTCAATGACTTGAGAAACAGGGCCACCTCAAATAGACAGGTGTTTGTACACATAGGGCAACTGGGTGAACACGCAACTACAGAGGTCGTAGAAACGCTTCTAGAACAAAGACGTCTATGTTCTTGCAGCGATTTTGAAGGAACCTTTATTTTCGGCTAACCTACAAATAAGCCTCCACAGCAGAATCACTGGTAAACAGTGGTTAATCTTTGAAACAGGAATCCAAACGCAAGACCAAGTCACACTGCAACTGAGCGCCAGACTGTCCGTTTTGGCATCATGACCAGATCCGAAGTCGTGTATCGACTGCTGTCACAGTTACCATGGGGCGTCCTCTCTGATGAGAGGGCAAGATGAAATATTAAGCACAAATGAATAGTCCACTTCAATTATTATAATTAACCTTTTAAACCCTAGCGGTAACTTTACATACCACCAGGTTTAATATTAAAAAATTCTACGTGGTGCCCACATTGCGTTTATGTGTTTTGTACGGATCTCAGAACAAACAGCAACTTTTGCCTTATAAGACATTAAGAGACTGGTTTTTATAACCGAAGTGGAGAGTGTTTACGGCGCGGTACGCACTGAGACCTTATATAAAACAGACACGCTACGTCTTTAAAGGGTTAAATAACCAGTTCGTACCGCACAGTAAACAAAAGCAGTCTCCACAGTAAAGACCAGTCGGTTAATGCTCTACTGAGAAACAGTCCGCTTCTTGCTGCAAACGTAGTATGAACCACAAAAATGTGCTCTGTGGGAAGGGATTAGTTCTCTTAGCGTTAAATAAAACTGTGCGTACAGTTAGCCCTATGCTTCAGACGTTCTAACGTCTTATATGTTTGGTAATATCTCTAGCATGTATGTGTAGCTGATGATGGCAAAAAGAGAAGAATTCGGCAGCCTTAAATTAGAGTATTCTAGAGAGATTACGATTAGAGTATCTAGACACATTACGTTACGTTTCGCGGATTACAAAGCGCACGCCAAGAAGTTAACTGCACACATGATTTTTATTGCTGAATTTAAGAAAAATCTTCAAAATTTCCATTCATAACCTAACAAACACCTTAGTCAACCTGTTAATACAGCGTGTATCTTCATTTCATTAACACCGTTCTTTGCACTAATTGCGTAATTCAAAGAACAACTTCCACAGCTCCAAATATCCATAGCTCCATTAAGAACTGAGAGTCGTACATCTTTCGTTTCGTTTCGTTTCGCAGTCCTTTCCTCTTCTACCTACCTGTTCACAGCAGGTGTCGAGGGTTTTTATTTTCACTTTATCACACTCAGGCACACACCACAGTCGGTAGGACTCCTCTGGACGGGGGATCGGCCCGTCACAGAGACCTCTACCCGACAACACAAACACTGTACAAGAGACAAACATCCATGCCCCCGGTGGGATTCGAACCCACGATCCCAGCAAGCGCTCGGCCGCAGACCTACGCCTTAGACCGCGCGGCCACTGGGATCGGCCCGTACATCTTTCATATGATATTTCTGACTGGGAATGACTCCAGAAATATTCTGAAGTTAAGACATTAATTCTTAAATCACTCTGTATATAGTCCATATGATGTTGACTGAAGTTAGTTATGAACAATGATGCTATTAATAAGAAATTAAAAGACTCGGCCTGCTCTGCTGTGTGCCAATATCTCGTCAGCTGACTACAATGGGTGGCAGAAGACTGTCTTCACTGTATCAGACGTCTACTGCACTTGACGAATGACAGCGTAATAAGCCGCATTATAGATCGCTAGTGTCCCCATCTGTTAGCTGTTTCATGAACAAGCCATACTTCCCACGGACTGTCTCTGCTTATTATACAGAATAATATAGATGAATTGGATTATACTTTGACTTACTGATGCCTGCCAGCAGAACTTGAAGAAACACACGACATTCCGCACACATCTCTTAGAGAAACTAATGCATGGATATCTATTTCCCCATAACTATTGCAAATGTTTTCTTTAATTTATCTGACGTTTGTAAAGGGCTTAATATGTGTACCGTTTCGGAATAAGTTAAATATGCCGGCTATGACCTCAAACCTCACACCATCATAAATACTTGTAATTTTTCACTTAAAAATGACATTTCGTACAGAATTCGTGCTTGCGTTTATACTCTATCCGCCAATCCAAGTTCACTTCCCTAACTAATATGATTCATTAGGTATCATCATTAACTATACAGCTGCAGAAGTTCTGTTACCAGAAGGTCTACTGACGTATACCACTTCAGGACCTTCAAGTACGTGACGCTAGTGATACACCTATTTGCGTATCCGTCGTTTTGTTGTTACAGGTTATGGGAATTAAAAAGGCGTTGGATTACGCTCCTAAGACATAACTTCCAAACGCTTGAAGGCTGCACACACAAACAGGCAAGATGGAGCTCTTCCCAATGGCTCAAAATTCTTCCTATTACATCAGGAAAACAAGCTGAATTTGACTGAAGTAAAACAAAGTGCAGTTGGTGTAATAACGATGATTCAGATTATTAGACCAAGAAGAATAAGATGACAGTGCACGCAGCATGCATTGGAGCGGTATTAAATGCATAAGAAGTCTAAGTTGAAGAAGCATGAAGAAAGGGATAGCTTGCAAGATCTTGAAGACGACGGACAACAACAGTGGAATTTCGACCTGCGGCTTACTGTTATGAAAACAACAAACATGCGGGTTCAACCGAAGGCGAGGAGTAATATCTCGACCAGTTGAGCAACAGTCAGATTCTCAAGAAGGAATTTCTTTGACAATAAGGCGCTACGCTACCTCCGTCTTCAGGATAAACCCTGATGATGGACGCAACATATTCATCCGAAACTTCGATACCTATCCACCAGACTACAGTGTGTGACGTTCCAGAAGACGGTCATCCGAACAAAGCGACAGCCACTTGCTATTAGTACAACAAATGGCACCTGCAGCGGCTGCGCTATATGATGATGATGATGATGATGATGATGATGATGATAATAATAATAATAATAATAATGACCTCTGAACATGAGTCTAATGCAGTCAACCAATAAGCGTCCGCCATTATCACTAATTATGATCATGTATAGGCAATTCTTCTATCCGTAGGGCGCTGTTAATTACAGGTCGCCGCAAACAGGTGTTTCTGGGCTAATTAAATGGCGTCAGATCACTTTTCAGCACCAGCGAGTTGGCTTTGTCAACTCTATGCACAGGCATGTAACCTAGGGGTTCTGTTTATTCAGGGAACCTCAAATATCGACATTTGCAAAACCTGATTACGCCTTTTGATTATTATTATTATTATTATTATTATTATTAATGAATGGTAATTGAATTAAAAATTGTATTGAATCATCACACCTAGATGTGACATTATTTTACATTAATATAAGGTTTCTAATTAATTATTTAAATATACTTTTGTTTGTTTTGTTGTGTGTTTCATTTGTGTCCTGTTCACTGTCCGTTGTTATGTATGTTGTGCTGTTTCTGTAACTGGCCTTCTGGCTGTTCACTCGCCACATTAATAAACCAGAATTGAATTGAATTGAATTGAATTGAATCGAATGATTACATCTCTTGTCACAGGCCTTTTCTCCCTGGCACTTCTCTTGAACCCGCGGTGATCCCCACCGCTCAGGTTTCAACTTTCAGACTGCAGTACTTTCCGTATTATGTGTGATGTTCCAAGTACAGCTGTCTTTTGTAGTGAATCTATTGAAAGTTTTCCTGGCATGGCTTTCAAATATTTCTCTAAACCTTTTGTCCCAATTCCGGTGGCTCCAATTACCACTGGTATTAATCATATATTTCATGTTCCACATTCGTTTTATCTCTGTACATAAACTCTTGTGTTTTAGTTTATTTTCTGCTTCCTTTTGCGTGACATATCTGTCCTCTGGTATTGCCATATTTATTTTTATCATCATCATCATCATCATCATCATCATCATTAGACCTATTTTTCTGTTTAGCGTCTAAAGTGTCCTCACGAATTATTTAAGTATGCTTTTGTTTGTTTTATATGCCCCGTTAATTGTCCTTTTATCCTTGTGTTTGAATATTGTGCTGTTTTGTTACGGGTCAATTCGCTGTTGATTCAGCCCGTTAAAAAACAATTTCGGATTTTAATTGAATTATTATTGTTTTAGTTCTGTTATTACTGTTACTGTTATTGCTGCTGCGAGCCCAGCCGCGATAGCTCAGTCAGTATGTCGAATCCCGGCAAGGACAAGAGATTTCTCTCTTCTTAAAATTGTCGATACCAACTCAGGATTACAACCAGCCCCCCAATCGCCGCGGACCGGGGTCCCTCCCCCGGGGGTAATGCGGTGAGGTGTGAACCTGATCACTTACCTCCATCTACTGCTGAAGTTAAGAACGGGTGGAGGTATACCTCCAATCGCTGCGGACCGGGGTCCCTCCCCACGAGGGTAATGCGGTGAGGTGTGAACCTGATCACTTACCTCCATCTACTGCTGAAGTTAAGAACGGGTGGAGGTATACCTCCAATCGCCGCGGACCGGGGTCCCTCCCCACGAGGGTAATGCGGTGAGGTGTGAACCTGATCACTTACCTCCATCTACTGCCGAAGTTAAGAACGGGTGGAGGTATACCTCCGATCGCCGGGGACCGGGGTCCCTCCTCCCGGGGGTAGTGCGGTGAGGTGTGAACCTGATCACTTACCTTACTGGCGAAGTCAAGAAGGGGTGGAGGTATACCTCCTATCACCCAACAAGACTTCATGGCCGACACAGGGATAATTTTACTTACACCGTCATCATCATCATCATCATCATATCAACGTCGTCACCGTCATTATCATCATAATCATGCAACTACACCACGTTTTACCTTGTACCATACCTTTATGAATGTACGTATACTCTACCGAGTTAGTTAAACCAACAGCAACGCACCAGACTTATATTCGGAGTGTGCCCAGTTCGACAAAAGGCCGATTCATATTCTAACAAGACTGACGTTTTCCGTGATTTTCCTAACCAATTCCAGGCAAATTCTGGGATAAGAACTTCAGTAGTCCATCGCCGCTTCTTTCCAAATCCTTTCTAGTCCGTCCATTACCAATTACCTTACCATTCGACAGCGCACAGCCTCACTTACCGACAGGGTCATGACTAAATCCAGCAGCCCTTCGTGCTGGCTACTGCCAACACACCCCTCCCCCACTTCATGACGACTTACACTCAATTAACAGAATGCGTACCCAGTGCGTGGGTAGACATACTACACACGCCCTCCAATTACTGCGGAAGAGGTCACACGTTTCAGAACTTTATAGGTTTAACCTTTCAAAGCCTAGCGGTAACTTTACGTACCACCAAGTTTAATATTAAAAAATTCTACGTGGTGCCCACATTGCGTTTATGTGTTTTGTACGGATCTCAGAACAAACAGCAACTTTTGCCTTATAAAACATTAAGAGATTGGTTTTTATAACCGAAGTGGAGAGTGTTTACAGCGCGGTAAGCACTGAGTACTTATATAAAACAGATAAGCTTCGTCTTTAAAGGGTTAAATAACCAGTGGCCGCGCGGTCTAAGGTGTAGGTCTGCGGCCGAGCGCTTGCTGGGATCGTGGGTTCGAATCCCACCTGGGGCATGGGTGTTTGTCTTTTGTACAGTGTTTGTGTTGTCAGGTAGAGGTCTCTGCGACGGGCCGATCCCTTGTCCAGAGGAGTCCTACCGACTGTGGTGTGTGTCTGATTGTGATCAAGTGAAAATAAACAACCTCGACACCTACTGTGAGTAGGTAGAAGAGGGAAGGAATGCGTACGTAAAGGTTTAAATAAGCCAGCGATATCAGAAATACACCCCCCCCCCCAAACAAATAATGCCGTACCAGTAATGATCAGTGCAGCCGTCTAGATTGGCTATGACGAATATTGCAGTCACTGTGGAGACTTCTCGACGTTTTGGAGAATCCTGTTACATCAATCTTCTTTGGAGGCAGCGCGTTATTCGGAAACGTCAGGAAAATATCTACAAGGCGTTTCGTTTCAAAAGATAGCGTACAACCCCCTCCCCGCTCCCAAACATATAAACACACCCTGACTCTTACATGAGGACCCTCCACCGTAAATATTCCGTACAAATAGTGACTATTATTCTCATCCGAAATAAATTATTCAATTTTTTTTCCTTTCTTCCTTTCTTTTTATCACTTCTTCACATCTTTGTGCTATTAACTACACTAAAACAAAGCGCGGTCGAATTAAATTATCGGTTTTCGTATCAGCTAGCTTCCTCTTTCTCTTCAGTGCCTATTCTCTTATACGCGTCACGGCGGGAAGCACTTTGATATATCATTCTTATTTTTTGCCTTTCTTTTGTTATCTATGTGAATAAAAAGTGCAAGAGAGTGAAAATAAATCTACGGAGTCATATCCCTCTGACGTCATAACTCTAAAGGGCGCGTTTTGTGATCAGTATATCACACTGTATTTGTGCTGCTCTCGAAGTCGAAAACCCGTTTAGAAGGCCAGCAAATGACTTAATGGACGTTCTCATACGGGTGATGCTAATGAGTTGAGTCTTTCAGGATGTGACGCCTTATAGTCTGGCATAACTGTGTTAACGCCGTGTCAGAAGAAACTGACGCCTTCGTCATCACAGTGGAAGATGACGGAGCTAACACGTTCTGCCGAAACGTCGGCACAATTCTATAAGATTATATTGCATCAGACCCCACAATTCACTGATTTCAATGGTAAATCTATTGGATAAATACGAGCGGTAACAGTCTAAAGTTCCGTGCCTAATTTCAAAGTCCTTATAGGTTCTTATGGGATGCGAAAAAATAGTTCTATGACTACACGAAACAGGTGCTGGAAATTCACTGCCACTAGAAGTGAGAAACCCAGCAGACCCTTCTCTTCACTTTACAAAGGCAACTTCTTCTACGTGACACATGCCAACCCTTTTAAGCCCAGTGGTTACTGTATGTACAACCAGGTTTAACTTCCACAAATTCTACGTTCTGCCCACACAAAGTATTTACGTGTTTTGTGTGGGTCTCAGAAAAAAACAGCGATTACTTCCCTATACAGCATTAACTGACTGGTTTTTATAACCGAGAAGGAGTGTATTTACTGCGCGGTACGGACTGGATCTTTATACATAATTCTACGTTCTGCCACCACAGTGTATTTATGTGTTTTGTATGGATCTCAGAACAAACAGCGATTATTTCCCTAAACGGCATTAAAAGACTGGTTTTTACAACCGACACGGAGTGTGTTTACTGCGCGGTATGGACTGAGACTTTAAATACAATTCTACGTTCTGCCTACAGTGTATTTATGTGTTTTGTATGGATCTCAGAACAAACAGCGATTATTTCCCTATACAGCATTAAAAGACTGGTTTTTATAACCGACACGGGGTGTTTACTGCGCGGTACAGACTGAGACTTTAAATATAATTCTACGTTCTGCCCACACAGTGTATTTATGTGTTTTGTGTGGATCTCAGAACAAACAGCCATTTTTTCCCTATACAGTATTAACTGACTGGTTTTTATAACCGAGAGAGTGTGTTTACTGCGCGGTACGGACTGAGACTTTAAATATAATTCTACCTTCTGCCCACACAGTGTATTTATGTGTTTTGTGTGGATCTCAGAACAAACAGCCATTTTTTCCCTATACAGCATTAACTGATTGGTTTTTATAACCGAGAGAGTGTGTTTACTGCGCGGTACGGACTGAGACTTTAAATATAATTCTACGTTCTGCCCACACAGTGTATTTATGTGTTTTGTGTGGATCTCAGAACAAACAGCGATTATTTCCCTATACAGCATTAACTGATTGGTTTTTATAACCGAGAGACTGTGTTTACTGCGCGGTACGGACCGAGACTTTAAATACAATCCTACGTTCTGCCCACACAGTGAATTTATGTGTTTTGTGTGGATCTCAGAACAAACAGTGATTAGTTTCCTGTACAGTGTTTACTGGCCAGTTTTTATCAATGAGACAGTGTTTACCATTATTATGCTATATTTATTAATTGTTAATAACCTTGTATATTTTAGACTTTTAATGGTTGAACCATTTTAAGAAGGGAGACACAATACCTAGATCAGTTGCTCGGCTTGTTCTCTTTGTTCTGAATAATTCCCTGATGATAGCACCCCGGTGCCGAAACAGGTATGAGTTTTACACTTTCTTCTAAATGCATGTTATTAAGCGCATGAGTTGGCTGATGTATTAATTAACCGAGGCTACATTTCCCAAAGCGCACACTGCCTGCTGGAATTAGGAAAGAACTGAAGTTGTAACGCAGAGTTCGCAGTGCGGCACGGACTAACAGAACACTAAAAATTAGAGTCTTGTGCAGAAAACAAAGCGTCTCACACCGAACATAATCACACCCTTTAGCAAGGGTGTAATAAAAGAATATTTACCGCTATGCCGTTCATTGCTTGGTCTGGTCGACCGGCAGCAGTAGGACCTGTTATGTGGGTTGCTACGGGAGTTTGTTGGATGTGGGATGGGGCGTAAATTTTTAAATAATGAATTGTTATGCCCAGGCCGTGTTCTTGTTGTTCATTTTATGAATTTATTGCCAGCAGCTGCGTTGTTCTGTAGCTGAACTGAAACCAGCCCGTCATACAAGCAAGAACAGTACTTTATCTAATTACTTACGATCAGTTGGGCGATGCCACAAGGGGCAACTACTATTTCACATTTTTTCGAAAGTAAATAAAGTACATGTCAGGGACTTATCTGTAACACTTTACAAAACAAATAAAAACAGTGCAGAAACTGCTATCTCTTTCACTTACGACTTTAAGGCCCAGTGGTTACTGTATGTACCGCCAGGCTTAACACACAAATTCTACATTCTGCCCACACGGCGTATTTATGTGTTTTGTGTGGATCTCAGAACAAACAGCGATTATTTCCCTATACAGCATTAACTGGCCAGTCTTTATAGCCGAGACGGAGTGTGTTTATTGCGCGGTACGGACTGGTTCTTCGTTAAAGCCCAGTGGTTACTATATGTACCACCAGGTTTAACATTCAGAAATTCTACGTTCTGCCCACACAGTGTATTTATGTGTTTTGTGTGGATCTCAGAACAAACAGCGATTATTTCCCTATACAGCATTAACTGACTGGTTTTTATAACCGAGACGGAAAGTGTTTAATGCGCGGTACGGACTGAATCTGTAACTTTAATTCAGGTCAATTTTCGTATTTAAAACCGTAATATAGTGTGTCAAAATCATGTATACAGACAGGAAGTATGTAAGAAGTTAACAAACACGAAGCAAACTCACTATAGAACCGAATCCCTTAACATAAGTCGAAAAATTATTTACGGAGATGAAAAGATTCCTTGCTGTCGCACTTATAATCTCTGAAAAGCTATGCAATATGCACCATGCTCAACTCTTTTCTGGCTCTAAATCTAAACTTTTTAAAGCCTAAATATGGTCTAAGATATTTGACATTTTGTCATCAGATTCGGGCTTTTCATTCCTTAATTGAAATTTACAAACTTTCTCTCCTTATACTCTGTTCTTTGATGATTAAAAAAGTAATTTCATTTCTCTCTAATTGCTCTTCTTCTATTTAAGTCCACGGTTTTACCTACACATTCTCTTCCCTATTTTGCACGTACTTAAAAACAACCCCTTCAACCAAACACCATCTCTTAAAACCTAAGGCTACGTTTACAGGCATTAGTTATCTTTCTTTATAACACTTTGAATACTTTGCTTCGACAAGCTAGACACTGATTCTGTTCGGCTGCAACTTTTTCAAATATATTTCAGTCTTTATTTTAGTATCAGACACACACGCCATGACTAAAAAATTTTCATACAACGTATTTCATATTCGACATCCAACATTACGTAGATTTCAAACTTCCGCCAGACGTATCTCATACACTCACTCTGCTCACATCCAACCTCCGCATTCACAGTTCAGTATGTACACGTGAGCTTTCAGGATAATGAATAACAGCACGTGTACAATTTCAAGTACGATTCCTATAACTATGACATAGCTACCTGCACCTACAACATCACGCAAATCAACCCCCACTCTCTTCACCTCTAACCCTTCCTTCCACAAAATTACAATACACGCAACATAAACAAGAGGTTAGTAAATTACAATTAACTTCTTTAACGAATACTTTACATAAACAACTGGTGTGTGGTACATTTTCGTGACGAACTACAATACGCCGATCCCAGTGACCGCGCGGTTTAAGGCGTGTGTCTGCGGCAGTTCGCTTGCTGGGATATCGGGTTCGAATCCCGCCGGAGGCATGGATGTTTGTCTCTTGTACAGTGTTTGTGTTGTCAGGTAGAGGTCTCTGCGACGGGGACCGATCCCTCGTCCAGAGGAGTCCTACCGACTGTGGTGTGTGCTTGAGTGTGATCAAATGAAATTACATAAACCCCTCGACACCTGCTGTGAACAAGTAGGTCGAACAGGAAAGTACAACGAAACGAAACTCCCTTAATGAATGCTTTATATATACAGATGGTGTGTGGCACATTTTGGTGAGGAATTGCACCAGTACTTTCGAGAGTAGTTTGGTTTCTAGGGAGAAGCAATAGCGGTTTCCCTTGCACCTGATACACACTGCGTGACATTAGTTGGCTCTGCAGATTGCTGAATAAGGCAGGATCAGACTAGCTCCTTGCACAGACAACACAAACACTGTGCCATCTCCCAGCCCTACTTCTGTGCTGTCATCAACATCAGGATCGTGGATGCATGCCTTGAGACTTGAAATGACCAGAGAACCGAGAGGTCAGTCCTCACAGCGATGCTGCTGCAGACGGAGGTCTTCTGGGGCTTGCCGCCATGTCACTGGGAGAGGAGTTCCCGACGTTTCGGAAGGATCGTATTGTCTTCATCCAAGAATAAAATTAAAACAACACGATCTTTCGAAACGTCGGGAGATCTACTCGCCCAACGACATCAGTATGACATCCGGAAGTGTTGCGCATTACGTAAGGCCACTTCACTTACATGGCCCACCGTAATACACCTTTCAGCCTCAACGCTTACCGGGATTCTACGGCTCCTGTGAAATTGTATTCCAGCTGCAGTTTCGTGACCGACATTTGCAGACTCGTCGCTACGACGTGTCGACTTGCGTCCCAAAGTGAGACATGAATAAAACAGCGGCGACAAATAATAAATTAGATTTCCGACGAAGCCAAATAAACTTCAACATATCAGACGGTACGTGGTTTTAAAAGAGAGGAACACTTCTTAACATACTTCACTGTTGAACATTCCATCTGTCTACAGACGTCTAAACCTTCACAGGGCTACGCTCCAACCTTTTAAAGCCTAGCGGTAAATTTACGTACTACCAGGCTTAACTTTAACCTTTTAAAGCCTAGCGGTAACTTTACATACGACCAGGTTTAACATTAAAAAAATTCTACGTGGTGCTCACATTGCGTTTATGTGCTTTGTACGGATCTCAGAACAAACAGCAACTTTTGCCTTATAAAACATTAAGAGACTGGTTTTTATAACCGAAGTGGAGAGTGTTTACAGCGCGGTACGCACTGAGTCCTTATATAAAACACACACGCTCCGTCTTTAAAGGGTTAATCAATTCTCCACGGTGCTCACATTGCGTTTATGTGTTTTGTACGTACTTATCTGGGAACAATCTGCAACTTTTGCCATACACGTCATCAAATCATTGGTTTTTTGTTCTGAGGTGGAGAGTGTTTACTGCGCGGTACGCCCTGAGTTTTTATATTAGACAGAATGCGTTTCGTCTTTAAAGGGTTAAATTACCCCTTTAACAGTCACACAGAAAACATGGAGTACATCTCCCTCGCAAGCATCTCTCAGTCAATTATAATTACGGCAATTTTTTTTTTTTTGGATATCCAAACCAATCTCACAAATAATTTTGTGTTCCAAACGGTTAAGCAGGGAGAAAGCAATTTAAGTTCAAATAACTTATTAACTACTTGATGTCCAATTAAAATGCTTCCCTCAAGCCAAACTTCTCTTGACAATGATTGATTCTTTTCGTCTCGTAATTCATCTTAGAACGAGAATCGTGTCATGTCATATTACGTCATTAACAGACAGAGAATAAGTGGATCTTAAAGAGAATGTTTACTGACCAACAAACATTAGAGAACGGAAAAGGGATGATTGATAGACACTAGAAAAACGAAGTACAGAGCAGAGTTAGGAAACATAAGTGACAAAAGAAAATCAAAGCAAGAAGTAGAAAAGTAAGGCAGGCTGCTTTGGGTGGCTGTGTGGTTTAAGATTCGTACTGCTGTCAACTGCTTGATCAACGGGGTCGTGTATTCGAATCTGTGTCATGGACACATGTATGTCCGCCTCTGTTTTATAGAGCCCTGTGTAGACAGACACGGCAAAGAAAATTTTCCTGACCTTCTATTGTGAATGCAACAAAAACCTAAATACAGTTTGTTTACTAACCTTTTAAAGTCCAGTGGTTACTATATGTACCACCAGGTTTAACACTCAACAATTATACGTTCTGCCCACACAGTGTGTTTATGTGTTTTGTGTGGATCTCAGAACAAACAGCGATTATTTCCCTATACAGCATTAACTGACTGGTTTTTATAACCGAGACAGAGTGTGTTTACTGCGCGGTACGGGCGGAATCTTTAAATATAATTCTACGTTCTGCCCACACAGTGTATTTATGTGTTTTGTATGGATCTCAGAACAAACAGCGATTATTTCCCTGTACAGCATTAACTGGCTGGTTTTTGTAACCGAGACGGTGTGTGTTTACTGCGCGGTACGAGCTGGATCTTTAAATATAATTCTACGTTCTGCCCACACAGTGCATTTATGTGTTTCGTGTGGATCTCAGAGCAAACAGCGATTATTTCCCTATACAGCATTAACTGACTGGTTTTTATAACCGAGACGGAGTGTTTACTGCGCGGTACGGACTGAGTCTTTAAATAAGGCTATCTTTCGTGTTTAATGCGTTAATTCGTAGTTTATTTAACGACAGTCACAAGTGCCTAACGTCTGAATGATAACTGATTATAAATCTGAAAAGATGAGGAAGGAACTGATCGTGATTTTGTGTGATCTACTATCTCGGCGTGTAAGGAAGTGACTGAGAAAACCACGAAAGGCCTTACATACGATACCCGCTGCCCCAGTCATGATTGGATCCAGGCACCTACAGAACAAAACACGGAACCATCACCGTCTGGGCCAGCGTGTTCCGCATACACAGCTTGTTATATTCACACATGCTGTCTGTTACACAACTCCTTTTACGGTCTAATTACCCATCGTAAAATTACCCCTGTGATTAATGGACTTAAAGCCGCACAATGAAGATGTGTGGAGCAATGGAAGTATGCTTCCTGTACTTCTTAACTTCAGGTAACATACTTCTTAACTTCAGGTAACATACGAATAGGTCAAACCACTTTACCACCAACCCCCCCTCCCGGAGGAAAAATACACGTTTGCGCATGCGATATGAGTCTGGTTGTCTCAAGGACCATGCAAATTCTTCGTAAAAGGAAAAAGCAACTTTACTCTGCCGGGACTCGAATTCCAGCCCTGTAAGCTTACAGAGAATCCTGCCACTACACCATGCGCCGTACTGACACGAAAAAAACACGTATTCTTACTAAGAAGAGTACAAATATTAATCCAACAGTTTTCTTTTTGTGTTGAAGGGCCCCGCAGCAGACGCTACGGACGCACCGCAGCCATGAGGCTTCTTGTGCAACCCTATGATGAAGATGAAGATGATTATTTTTTACCTTTTCGTAGTAATGGAGCACCGGTGGAATAAAATTGACAGGGGAAAACCGAAGAACTCGGGGAGAAACCTGTCCCAGTGTCACTTTGTCCACCACAAATCCCACATGGACTGACCCGGGATCGAACCCGGGCCGCCGCGGTGGCAGGCCGGCGGCTAACCGCCTGAGCCATGGCACGGCCCATCCAGCAGTGTTACTGTTCTCTACTGAACAGAGCACCAACAAACTTCTTCAAGCAATGCCCTTCTTGGGGAAGCTCCTTGTTCCTCAGTTTTCAAGAAATTTCCCAGAATTTATGTAACCCAAAAGTTCATTACAGTGTTCACAACAACTCGCCGCTTCTCCCTGTCCTCAGCCAGATAAATCCAACCCACGCTTTGCCATCATATTTAAGATACATTTTAATATTATCCTTCCGTCTATCCCAGACCTTCCATGCTGTCTCACTGCTTCAAGCATCAAAACCCTGTACGCATTTCTCTTCTCCCTTATGCATGCCACATGCCTCATCCATCTCATTCTCCTTGATTAATTGCATATTATTGTTTATTATATATCATTAATTGTACTTAACATAATATAATTCAATATATATTTGTGCATGTATTTATTTATATATTACATATATTTCACATTTATTATTATATATTATTTATAATATTTGGTGTGGATTACAAATCATTAATTTCCTTATCATGTATTTTTTCATTACATTGCTGCATTTAATGTGACTGCGGTGGCGCAGTTGGTTGAGGCACTGCGCTACAAACCGGCAGGTCGCGGGTTCGATTCCCGATGGTGTCAGTGGATTTTTTCATTGACATAATCCTTCCGGTCGCACTATGGACCTGGGGTCTACTCAGCCTCCTAACAGAAATGAGTAATAATGGCTGACAACCTTACAACCTTCAAGTGCCGACTGTCTGGTAATCTGGTAGCCTCAACTTCCTGGAACCCTCAGGGCCTGTACAGGGACTGCTTTTACTGCATTTAATGTACGTACACATGCTGTTTTAATTCGGGCAACCGAAAATAGAGCCCCGAACCACAGACATTTAAAATTCCTCTGTATGTTTACAGCTACGTCGTTTAGAATGTGATTTGTTTCACTGGTGAAGCAGAAGTGAAAGAAAATCAATACCGTAATGTAGCTTCCGCTGCATGGGGGAAGGTAAATTGTTAGGTTTAACAAATCATTATTTCTTTCCGCAGTTACTGTAAACAGCAGTGGTTGTATATTTAAATTGGGCTACTGTCGCTATAGTACGTTCATTTGTTTAATTCGTTTCGCTGGATCATTACATTGATTAGCCGAAAGAATGATGATGACAATGACGATGATGATGACAATGATAATAATCATGGGGACGAAGTATGAATGGTGTGTGACTGAAGAGAAAATGACAATGCCGTATTGAGGAATCGTCATTTGTAGGCCCGTTTCGTATCTGTAATAACAGACACAAAACACAATTGAAGTTTAAAAAAGGTATCTTTCACAATTCTTGTTGTAACCTCCGAGGTTATGACCTCATGTATTCTGGTAGGTACGTACCGACGTTTCAGACAAACCTACCGCCTCAATTTTCACGTTAGTCAAGACAGGCAGAGCGTCTTCTTCAGAAATTTTGGTGACCATCTACCAGACTATACGATGTCATAACCCCAATGAGCACATCCTGAACCTTCGTCGACACAAACCTCAAATCGTAAACGGCGATGTACGTTACTTTTTCTTTGTTACCTCAAGTTGTATCGCGTTTATATTGTAGTCTGATACATGCATTCATTAAATAGCGTGTCTTAACATTTTAAAGCCTAGCGGTAACTTTACGTACCACCAGGTTTAACATTAAAAAATTCTACGTGGTGCCCACATTGCGTTTATGTGTTTTGTACGGATCTCAGAACAAACAGCAACTTTTGCCTTATAAAACATTAAGAGATTGGTTTTTATAACCGAAGTGGAGCGTGTTTACAGCGCGGTACGCACTGAGTCCTTATATAAAACAGATACGCTTCGTCTTTAAAGGGTTAAAGTCCTTCTCCCTTTCCAAAGCGAAGTTTTCAGAGACTGCGACCTGCTACTTCCTCTTTCAACTTCAGGTACCTTCTCCTTTACTTAAGGTCATCGAGTAGCTGCTTACGTCTCCTTCCTCGTCTTGCCTTGATTTCCTACTATCTTTCCCCCAGTAACGTGTTTTAGAGGGACGTTCTACGCAAGATGTGACCAATCCAGTTGGGCTTTCTTCTTCTTACTGGGGAAGAAACCTACTAAAAATTTGTGCTTGGATATCAACCGACTATAATGGCAGATATTTCAGTGATTTTTCTCGGTAAATTCAGGCTAAGTCCTGGATAGTAGATAATATTAGGTCACGATCGCTCTTTGCACGCCCCTTCCTAGTCACTGTTTACTAATCAACTTAGCATTCGGCGCTGTACCTTGTAAGATACTGACAGCGTTGTTGAATAAAATATAAACACAGCGACAACACCGTTCGTTTGCTGGTCACTTCGTAACCGGAGCAAGAATCGGCACGTTGTATATAGCCACACAAGAAGGCTATTATTAACGACGAATTAAGGTCGATTCACATTACACGGCAAGACACGACACGACACGACAAAAGCCAGCGTGCATTCACATCTACCGGCAGTAACAGCCAGAATATTTTCTTCCCATCCAAACGACTGCCTTTGTCTGCCTTTGTCGTTACCTGTCGGTGACCGGCTACTGCAAATTTGAGCACATCAAAACCATACTAAAATATTTTGTCGTGTCGTGTCGTGTCGCACCGCAAAATGTGAATCGACCTTTAAAGACGTGAATGTGGTCATGCCTGTTTTAAGAATCTGTTCCAAGCTGCTCCAGGAAATAATTACAGAAACCAAGAAAAAAATTCTGAAGTCACACTCGGGTCTTTCACATCACAATGTTTCATTGCAAACTTCTGAATTTTAAAATTCATATAAATAATGTTTAAGAAACTTAGTTTCCACCTCACAAAAACACTCCACGTTTCCATTACAAAGACCAGCTGATTAATATGGTATGGTACAATTGCCTCTATTTCTTCCTAGAATCATACAAAAGGCATAAAGACAATGTGTGGGCAAAAATTTAGATTTTAATGTTTCAAGCAGATGTTAACATGCAACGAGCGCTGTCATTTAAAGGGCTGGTCAGAAGGGGGCACCGAACTGGGTGGTACAAAGCAAATGCTGCAGACTTGTGTTCAAGACACGTCTGGTTCAAACCAGGGGTGAACACAAAGCGGCTCAAGTAATTTGCCTGTAAACATAATATTCATGTGGTTTATATGCACACGAGGCTGCCTCTGAACAGCATTTTAAAAGATTTTTTAAATAAATCAGACTCATAACTAACCGAAACTAACCTATTTCAGTTGGATGAACGGAAATTAAAAGCTACAAAATCAGGACAAAAATATTTTAGTTTATTAATGCACAGCTCTTACCTAAGGTGCCACCTAAACTGCGACTCCCGTGGCTCGTACAACTGGCCACCCCTGGGCTATCCTGAGGTCTTTTTTTTTAAGAGTCCATCCACAAAACTCCCATGATATTACATTAATTACGCCAATACCACTTCCTTCCATATCCCTGCCCGGTCATCGTTCACCCATGATCCCACCATTAGACGCTACATCACCAGTCACACACACGGCGTCGCTACAAGACCGTAACTCCCACACCGTACTGTTCGCGTGCTCTATGCTGGTAGGAGGGTCACGAGAGGAACCCTGGCAGACTGAACGGAAATTGAGCCGGAGCCAAGGCACCCCATCTAGTATTCCAACACAAGAACTGTGTTAATAACCCGGTGTCTGGTATCCCCACCCTAAATTGGTTTAGTCTTAGGAAAAATTAACAACTTTACCCTCTGTCTTCCTCTGCCTTTCGCAAAGAACATAAATCTCTGACTGGAAATAATAACCTTTATTTCCCATTACATAATTGCCGGTCCCACACCTCTAAGCTTAGTAGTAGTAGTAATAGAAGTAGTAGTAGTAGTAGTGGTGGTGGTGGTGGTGGTGGTGGTGGCTGGTGGTGGTTGTGGCAGTAGTAGTAGTAGTAGTAGTAGTAGTAGTAGTAGTAGTAGTGCATTCCGGACAGCCAAGGCACCATGGTTCGATTCCCTGGAAGTGTAATAAATTTTACAAAAGTCACGCTTTCCCGCCCAATTACACGCCCTTCATTTTGTTTTCTATTATAATTATCAGAAATATAAGTTTCATTTAATAAAAAAAGACCACCTAACAAAACGGATGTTTATGACTAAACGAATTACATTACAAAACAAGTATATGTGTGTTCCGCTCCTGTTTCCAGTAACTGTCATTCCGTTTGGTATTCATAGGCGGCGAAACATAGAAATTTATTTTACCGGTTGCCTGTTTGACAATTCACAAAGTCCTTTTTGTGTGCCAGAAGATACACACGACACGTGGACGAATACACGAGTATGCGTGAACTAATGTGTGTGTGTACGTACGTACGTACGTACGTACGTACGTATGTATGTATGTATGTATGTATGTATGTATGTATGTATGTATGTATGTATGTATGTATGTATGTACGTACGTGTCTGTATGCATGTAAAGTGGCGGACAGATCGATGGCTCAAAATCTTCATTCCAAAAAGAATTGCGCTTACTAGACAAGAAAACTGTCCAAATAAGTACGTTAAGCGTGGAAAATTATTTTGTCCGGCTACCATGCAGCCAGTCCCGACGGTGTCACTGGAATTTTTCATTGACATAATCCTTCCGGCCGCACCAGCGCCCTGGGGTCGACTCAGCCTCTAACAGAAATGAGTAACAGAGGATAGTTCCGGGGGAGGGGGGGTAAAGGCAGCCGGTGCGTAGGGCTGATAACCTTAACACCTTCGGGTGCCGATTGTCTTGAAATCTGGGAGCCTCAACCTCCTGGAACCCTCAGGACCTGTCCAGCCTGTAATGGGACTGCTTACCTTTACCTTTACCATGCAACCAGCCCTGGCAGCCACACGTATTCACAGCAGTACATTTTATTCATTTATAACTTATTTCCAGCTACTGTCAACAGCTCAGATTACAGAAAGATTAGTCAACTATTAAACCTTTAAAGACGAAGCGTATCTGTTTTATATAAGGACTCAGTGCGTACCGCGCTGTAAACACTCTCCACGTCGGTTATAAAAACCAGTCTCTTAATGCTTTATAAGGCAAAAGTTGCTGTTTGTTCTGAGATCCGTACAAAACACATAAACGCAATGTGGGCACCACGTAGAATTTTTTAATGTTAAACCTGGTCGTACGTAAAGTAACCGCTAAGCTTTAGAAGGTTAATTTTAAAAGCTGTACAAGGGAGCAATCGAGCCCTTGTACCGACGTTTCGAGATAACCTATCTGTGCCATCTTCAAAGGTCAAGAAATCCAAGACTTGTACCAATAGGTTGTCCCGAAACGTCGGTGAGAATTACCATTCAACACTGGATACTATCCCAGAAGAGCACAGATCTCATCTGAATCGCGGCGGAAGCCTGAAACCACACGCGGATATTCGAATATGTCGCTGGCTGCAAGAATAAATGGGCCCTGTGGCCTGATCAGACCCTGGTACAGGCATTTGTGCACCCCTGACCTGAACCATAACTCAACGCTGCTGTACGACAATATCGCATCACACGAATGTATTTATTATAAGACAGGGGTATACACAAGTGTGACTCATCTGCAGGCGCACGTCATAATATGATAAAATAAAGAGAAGTCGGCCATAGCCAGGACACCTGTTCTTCGTCTGGGTTATGCCTGCTTGCTTTCTCAACATAATGCAGGCCCGTAACAGCTCAAGCTGTAATTGACAAATGGCACGAATATTAAGGCACTAAATTTTAGTACATACTGTAGTTTTTCAGAAACGCGTTTGGAATATGTACTTGAATCGAATTTATAAACTCTGCCAGAAGGCGATATTAGCCGCAGCCGTCCAGACCCCCCCCTGGGGCCCACCCAGCCTCCTATACAATGGGTACCGGGTACCTTTCCCGGGGGTAAAGCGGCCGGAGCGTGGGGCTAGCCACCCCATCCCCTCCTCGTGCCGAGGCTCACGAACGGGTAGAGCTACACCTCTACTCCTCCTGCCGGGCCATCAGGGCCTGTTATAGGGTGAACCTTTACCTTTACATTTTAAACTCTGCCAGAACTCTCGCACATCTCTTTAAGGCAGTTACGACTTACACGTAGCATATTGATAAGGGTATGCGCTAAACATCATTACGTTTTGTGGGTGTTCTCTGTTAGGTCCGCAGTAGAAAACAGGGAGGTTATTAGACAAAATGTCAGATTCTGATTTAATTCACATCACATGTTTCAGTCTGTTTTAAACCTTATTAACCATAATGTGGTTTGATCCATCTGTAAATAACGATGCCCAAACAAGGCACTCGTTTCTTTATTAATAATGTGAACTTCTACTGAATGAACATGCACAGTGCAATCTGGCGGGGGAAATCAATAACATTCCGTGAGCGTGTACAAGAGAAATTGCCTGTTGTTAACAAGCACACGCAGCAGATGCAGTAATTTCATTACGATAACAATAATATATTTTAGGTGTTCTTATATCTAATTTTGCTCACGTATTTATGAACTTGTATGACGAATGTCTATGTTTAATTAAGTTACATAATAAATCTTGTCGCATGTTTAAACCTTTTAAGCATAAACTTCGTCTGAATATACAAAAACGAAGAGTTGCTATCTGACAGATGTCATACTGCATCTCTATTACAAAGACAAGTCCGTTAATTATGCTAAAGAAAGTGTTTAACATATTTTCATTATCTCAAGGCGGTGTCATTATCACGCTCAATACATTGTGTGGTGATGGGTTTATGGACTTTATCCATCGTCCGAAGAGTAAAACATTAAAATATTAAAACTGAAAATTCACAACGTTTCGGAAGCTGGCTCTGCTTCCGTCCTCAGGTAAATGGAGGGGGAGAAGAAAAGAACATCTACTCTGTACGGCCCCTTAGACAGAATAGGTGTTCTTCTCTTCTCCCCGTCCATTCACCTGAGGACGGAAGCAGAGCCAGGTTCTGAAACGTTGTGGTTTTAATTTCTTAATATTTTTAATATTTTACTCTTCGGGCGATGGATAAAGTCCATAAAAGCATCACCACACAATATTATACAGCATCGTCAAAACCTTTTAGAATTTATCCACACTCAATACAATTTGGAGACAAAACAGAGCTTTGAATAAACTGGGAATGGATGCACAAGAAAGAGTTCTTCTGGCTCATGTTTACATAAGTAAATCATAAAGCTGTACATGCAAACAACATGAAGGTATATAGGGAGAATAGAAGTAGAGGCCCAAAAGTTACCCTCGGCACTAGACGGTCAGCAGTCAGCCTTGCGTTCCGGCCACTTTACCCCTACGGAAGATCCCACGGTATCCCTTGAATAGGAGTCTGGATGGACCCCAGAGTAGGTCTGGACTTTTGGAGAACAGAAAAACCTCTCGCCTCTGCCGATCTGGGGGAACCCCGGGTCATCCACCTCCTACCCTAGTCACTATACTGACAGGGGTCCCCCGACTCCGATTTACATTTGCACGTTGTCTGTATATGGATTTCCGCAAGCCAGATCTAGAAGTAAAGTCTTCAGTTAAGTGGCCAAGTGGTTCAACAGTCCCCACTCTGCATCACCTCGCCTTCTGCCTCGTCCTAGATTCTACTAAACTCTACCCCAACTTCTATTCCGGTCTATCACAGCGTCCACACACAGTATGTCATATCGGTTCTCCCATTCTCTCCCCTTACGTTGATAGCACAGTGGCCTTCCTCTTCCGAAATCTCCCTCTGCCTCTCCCTCCTCCTCTCGCAATCCTCTTACTGAGGACGGCCAGTGTCTCATGAATATGGAAACGTTTCCTAAATCTAAATTACGTACGACTCAATTTGAGTTAAAATGATACCCCTGCCATCACTTCCACGTATACAGGCGGCACGCACCCTACTACCCCCCAAGTTAGGGACATATTCAAACCCACACCCCTTTTCCTACAACCTGACAATTTGAAAACTTTCTTCTTACGCCTGTGTTGAGATAAAAATAACAAGAAAAGGACTGAAAGCGAGTGAAAATTTTTCCTAGTGTGTCACTACTAGACGCAACTTAAATTGAGTGACATCATTAGGACATCTCGCCAACAGCTGGGAGTATGATTTGTTAAGGACGGCTTGTTATGTTAATACCAGCAGAGTACCTGGTAATGTAACTGATATGTAGCCCCTTTCTTGAACATTATTTTGATGTAGGCATCCTGGAGGGCATAGACGTCAAATATCGATTAAAATATACAGTTTCCAAACTTTCGGGCCAAATTTACTCTTGCAGTCAGGGGTTCAAGACCATAAAAACGTTCCTGTGATTGTGGGTCCCTCAAACAGCGTCTAAGTGGGTTTGTCATCGTGAAACACCCGGGTTATCACTGACAGTGCGTTTCCATGGTTATGACAGGGTTTGATTTTTCAGAGGCGTCACAACACCGGTTTACACTGAGTAGCTGAATCGCCCTTCTTTTCCTCGGAAACCAAGTGGTCAAGAAGTCCAACTGAAGATGGAACCGATAGGTTGTCCCGAAACGTCAGTACAGCACTACAACTCAACGTTGCGTAATACCCCAGAAGACAGCACAACTCACCTACATCGCGGCGGAAGCCTGAAATCACGCAAATCTAAAAAAAATCCACTGCAGTAATCACGTGTCGGTACTTCTCATCCACTTTGCACAATGAAGGTTTCCTTTCCTAAGCACACTTATTTTTATGCTGCCAATAAGCGGCGACGTAGTACCGTCCTTAAGATGAACAGCAAAGCTCACGTACAAGACTGTCGGCACAGACCGTCCCCTACCGCTCCGCCCCGCCTTCCACAGTCCCATGCGTCAGTGTCTCAGCTCGAAAATTGCGCTCCTAACACTTGAAGGCCGCGACGAGTCTGACACATCAAACACACACACACACACACACACAAGATATTTAGCACGTCAGAGCTGCATTTTTACAAGATCGCAATAAAATTCGCCGTATTCATATTCTGGGTTGAGATCAAAAAGAATTTTGTGCTTCTCTTCTCGTTGTACGAACATATATTGTTTGTTACAGACCTGTAAATACGGATTCCACACTGATGTACCAAAACAATTAAACACGACATATGTTCATATATCCACATTAAATCACCGTTCGAAGAGCCGAATTTCAGAATTTATTGCCCAGTTGTTTTATTTTGTACACAGTGAAACGCGTTTAATAAAATTCTGTGAAGTCGGCTGAATTACATTACACAGAATTAATTAATTTCAAAATATTCAATAAAAAGTTCGGAGTTTAATATAAATCGTAATAAAAATATGTGTTTACGGCGGCAATTAAAATTATAAAATTATATACGATATATAGGTTCTGAGTCTTACACAGGGTGTTCCAAAAGTCGCTTTGAGGAAAAGAAGAACATATCTAAATAAATTTATTAACGTGTATTGTATGATAATTTTTGTTCGAAATTCAGGTCAATACTGCCGAAATGCACAAAAACGAAAGGGAAATATACATAAACACGTTTTAAGATTTTTAAACAGACTTTAAATCTGATTGCGGTTCATAAGAAGCGGCATTACAATTTTCTTCTTGGTAAAGCGACTTTTGGAACACACGGTACGTTTACGCACCCCATGCAGAAGTGGCAGTTTTTCGCTCGGGACCTGCCTTCATGCATAATACCATCACAACATAAAACGTCTTAAATATTGATGAAGGAAAAATTTTTGTCTCCAAGAGTTTGCTTTCAGGTTTTGTATCTTTGTATTGCACAGATATATTAAAACAACGATTATCAACATACAGCATTTCGCAAAATTATCACTGCATTCAACACCACCTTTCGACCACAAGGATCATTATCAAGAGCGCCGACACAAAAAAGTGCGCCAATGCAAGCATACAAGCTCGGCTGCCTGTACTCACTACATACAGCATGGACCGACCCCAGTGGCCGCGCGGTCTAAGGCGTAGGACTGCGGCGGAGCGCTTGCTGGGATCGTGGGTTCGAATCCCACCGGGGGCATGGATTTTTTTTTCTCTTGTATAGTGTTTGTGTTGTCAGGTAGAGGTCTCTGCGACGGGCCGATTCCTCGTCCAGAGGAGTCCTACCAACTGTGGTGTGTGTCTGAGTGTGATCAAGTGAAAATAAAAACAGCCTTGACATCTACTGTGAACAAGTACGTAGAAGAGGGAAGGACTACGAAACGAAACGTATATAATAGACTACCATTATTAACCCTTTAAAGACGAAACGTAATGTGCTTTATATAAAGACTGTGCGTACCGCGCAGTAAACACGTTCAACCTTGGTTATAAAAAACGAATGAGTTGCTGATGTTCCGAGATATGTACAAAATACATAAACGCGATTTGAACACTATGGAGAATTACTGAATGTTGAACCTGGTGGTACGCAAAGTTACCGCTAGGCTTTAAAATGTCACGCTATTCGAAGACATCTGTCAGAGTCTATACAGCTTATAAAATGCTTATGTAACCAGGCTTAATAATTATTCATGGCACAGTCGCTGAACGTGGCGGCATATTCAGTAAAACTATTACATTAAAATATCCTCCGAACGCTATAATGTTAAGTGACCCAGCGGAGGAGTTGTCTATGGAAACAACAGTGGCATATGGGACTTGTCGAATTTTATCCGCTGAAATTTCAGACTGTATTCCACCCACTAAACTAAAATTCCATCCTCTTATAGACTAAAAGAACCACACTTCGTGTGGCAATTTTGGCTTCAACGGGATCAGTCATTAGTCATAATGGTGGGAACTATATGCACTGTCAGAAAACACAGTATTATGGTGTCCATAGGGTGACTCAGTGTTTCCCTATATAATTTCGATTTGGTAGAATTGAACTGCGAGTTGCAATGCACCTATAATTAGACAATTTGCATTACACATGTGCAATTCGGGACAACCCAGTGATCCATGTACGTATTTCACTCTATTCCTGCAAACATTGGAGCTAAAATTAAAGACTTCGTAATTTACTTGGCTTGAAACGTTCACCCTATGTTGATTCCATCAGCCAGATCTCTTTGCTAGCAATGGAACTACCGAATCTGCGACAGTCAAAAATAAAAAACAGTCATTCATGCTATGAAGTCCCATTCTAAGGCGCTAAACCTGATGATGCACAAATTCGTCTTCACAGTCCTTCCCTCTTCTACCTACCTGTTCACAGCAGGTGTCGAGGTTGTTTATTTTCACTTGATCACACTCAAGACACACACCACAGTCGGTAGGACTCCTCTGGACGAGGGATCGGCCCGTCGCAGAGACCTCTACCTGACAACACAAACACTGTACAAGAGACAAACATCCATGACGCCGGTGGGATTCGAACCCAGGATCCCAGCAAGCGCTCGGCAGCAGACCTACGCCTTAGACCGCGCGGCCACTGGGATCGGCTGGTGCACAAATTACCACTGAAATTTCAATAAGTATATATGGATAATTCACAAATCACTGTAATCGTGTGGAATTTGAGACATTCACGCATGACAGTAAAAGACTGAAGTTCTTCATGAAGGAATTCAGATCAGATTACGTCGGAAAGCGCTTCTTGTACTTTAGTTCCGAACAGTGTACCGTGCAGTGACTGCAGAGAGATCAAGGAATTTAAAAAAAAAATACAATTTTGCTTGTTTCGGGGAGAGTGGCAAAATACTTGGTTTCTCACCCTAAGAAGGGAAAGGACAGTGGGGGTGTCCAAGAACAGGGTGCGCAAAGAGTATTTAGACCTAAGGAAGGGGAAGTGACAGGAAGGTGGAGTAAGGATAAGTTTGTGTGGGTGGCGTAAGAAATAAGGAGTGCGGGCAGCATTTCGGTCGGGAACCCCGGGGGAAAGACGACACTTTGAAGACTTCTTAGGCCAGCCATTCTTAAGCGGGGGGGGGGGGGGTTCACGAATAGACTTCAGAAAGTCCGTGTATTTGGATGGGAGAAAATTACAACTTTATTTTCACCAGCCTCTAAATGAAATTTAGCTCTTCATTGAATAATGAATGTAGGCAACAAAGTAATTTATGGCTTCTAAGAATCCAAAAATGTTTGTTACTTCAATAAATCTCACTATCTCTATTTCATGCACCTAAGCACTTTTTTTTTGGAAGGGGTCCGTAGATTTTACAAGACTCTCAAAGAAGTCCATGGCGTAAGAAATTTAAGAATCCCTGTCTTAGACCTACAAGTGAGGTAGAACAAAGAGATACAAATCTCCATGTAACCTGCCATAAAAACACAGCGGGGGAGTAAAGGTGTAATTCTACTCTTTCTTTAACCTCGGCATAGAATTAGGTGGGTTGTCGACGCCATGCCCCGGTGGCCATAGCTCCGAGAAACGGCGACGGTATCCATTTTACAGGAGGTCGGATGGGCCCCAGTGACGCTCTGGACGGGTGCCGAAAACCCCGCCCCCACTGGGATTGGGCCCCGGACCGTCCAGCCCGCAAGCAGTCGTTATACCAACCACGCTATCCCGGCCTAAAATTGAGAATAATATTAAAATGGATGTCAAATAAACAGACGGTAACTGTGTGGACAGTACTTAGTGGAAAGCTCTTGCGAACACTGTAACAAAGTAGCAAGTATAAGCTTATCGAAGAAGAACTCTCTTCCGTGCAGATAGTAACTGAACCTGGAAAAGTTTTCGCCCTCCTTTCTCCTCAAATATACGAGGCAGAAAAAGCCAATAGGCACTCAGGGTCACAATTAAATTCCTACCTGAGACGCAGTCGTTACCTGCATAGCAATAAAGGCACTCATGCATTACTGAAACACTAGAAACACTGGGCCGACTAATTACAGTCATTTCTCTGTGCTGGTTTCAGTCGTGTACGAGAGACATCTGCCGTGCAATTCGTGTGTCACGCCACATTAAAGCAGACGTAGCGGGTAACATCTTACATTCGCCTGTAGTTTATAGCTGTATGAAATGTCGCCTAAATGGATGTTAATAAGAAAAAGTTTTTCAGCTACGGAAAATTTAAAGCTCTGGGGGGTATTGGTAACTACATGTACCACGTGCTTTAACGCTAAGAAGCTTATGATTTGGTCATATACTGTATTCATGTGTTTCATATGATGCTCAGAATAAACAGCTGTTACTTCGCTAGAGAGCTTTAGGGGCTTAAATTTTACTGCAGGCTGGAACAGAAAGTTTAAATCATAGTTACATGAAATTTATACCTCAGGGTGTAACAGACTGGCCTACACAACACCACAACAATCATCTTTTTCACATTGCAATTCATCATCATCATCATCATCATCAAATTACATTTACATGAAATTTATACTTCAGAGTGTAACAGACTGGCCTACACAACACCACAACAATAATCTTTTTCACATTGCAATTCTTCTTCATCATCGTCATCATCACGAATTCAAGACCTTAGGCCTCGTGGCCCCTTCCGTTCTCAATATAACAATCGAAAAGTCTCTTTGATGGGCGCCCTGTTTTCTTCTCTTTCCTGCCGATTGATATTTCATAATAGCCTGCGCAAATCTGCATCCTTCTACAGAACACGTTGTAACAATTTACTTGAAAGTTGTTCATTCTTCCCAAAACTAGTTGTGTTTGAAGTTCTTTCAAAATAGCATGATTTATTATGTGGCGAAACAATATGTATTTTCACAGCACTCAGACAAAAAAATGCACAGTATTGTTCCTCGGATATTTATGTTACACTGTCACACTGAATATTGCTACATATTTCGATCCAAAAGGGATCATCATCAGGGAACTAACCAAAGCAACACTGCAAAAAACTAAGTTGACAACTTTTGTGCGCAGTAGAGATGATGTAAAAGAGTCAAATACTTAAAATATAGACAGTTCTTTGCAGCACAGTTGTACAAGTGTACTGGAGCTTAGTGTATTGGAAATTAATGTTAAAAACACCAAATTAACTACAGCATAAACACGAATAAACACTTACACAACTATACTACAAAGAATTGTCTACACTTTAACTATCTGGCTCTTTTACTCCATGTCGACCGTGTACAAAATTTGATAATCTAGATTTATGCGGTATTCCTTCGATTTGGTTCCCTGATGATGATCCCCTGTGAATCGAAGCACGTAAGAATATTCAGCGTGACACTATAATATAAACATCTAAGGAACAATATTGTGCATTTTGTTGGTTGAGTGTTGTGAACTGGTTATCGACAGTGCACGGAATGGACAAAAGTGTGTATTTTGTAGGTTTGCTCAAACATTTCACCCTTTCTGCTGTGTTTCTAGACTCCTCTTATTCCTTCAGTGTCCAAGCCGCACTGCCGCGATGTAATTTACCTTTTTACTGTCGGTTTATTTGACGTTGCTGTTAGCGTCTCAGACTATACGGGATCACTGGTAAGTAGTGAACTGGAAAATGCAAGAAAGCAGCGGCCATGCATCACTTGAAGACTATGTCCAAAATTGTTTCATAGGAAAAACGACGAAAATTCTTAGCCAGTTTAGCTGCCCATCTGGCTGAAATATGAACCTCGGACCTCGCCAAAGAATGTGCCATCCTGTGGGATATGCATCATGTTTCAGCATGAACAAAGTAACAAAGACACTTAGCTCTCGACAAAAAAACAGTCTCTGCTTTCCTCTACCCTTCGAATACTAAAACGAATTACGTTTTATATAAAACTATCACTTCATAACAGTGTTTTTCCGTTATAAAAACCAGTCAGTTAATGCTGTATAGGGAAATAATCGCCGTTTGTTCTGAGATCCACACAAAACACATAAACACACTGTGTGGGCAGAACGTAGAATTATATTTAAAGATTCAGACCGTACCGCGCAGTAAACACACTCCGTCTCGGTTATAAAAACCCGTCAGTTAATGCTGTACAGGGAAATAATCGCTCTTTGTTCTGAGATCCACACAAAACACATAAATACACTGTGTGGGCAGAACGTAGAATTATATTTACAGTTTCAGACCCTACCGCGCAGTAAACACACTCCGTCTCGGTTATAAAAACCAATCAGTAAATGCTGTATAGGGTAATAATCGCTCTTTGTTCTGAGATCCACACAAAACACATAAATACACTGTGTGGGCAGAACGTAGAATTAGATTTATAGACCCAGTCCGTACCGCGCAGTAAACACTCCGTCTCGGTTATAAAAACCAATCAGTTAATGCTGTATAGGGAAATAATCGCTGTTTGTTCTGAGACCCACACAAAACACATAAATACACTGTGTGGGCAGAACGTAGAATTATATTTAAAGATTCAGTCCGTACCGCGCAGTAAACACTCCGTCTCGGTTATAAAAACCCGTCAGTTAATGCTGTATAGGGAAATAATCGCTCTTTGTTCTGAGACCCACACAAAACACATAAATACACTGTGTGGGCAGAACGTAGAATTATAGTTAAAGACCCAGTCCGTACCGCGCAGTAAACACTCCGTCTCGGTTATAAAAACCCGTCAGTCAATGCTGTATAGGGAAATAATCGCCGTTTGTTCTGAGATCCACACAAAACACATAAATTCATTGGCCAAAATGCACAACTTTTAACTCACAGAATTACCAATATCCTTTTGAGTGTGGCTGTAACTTCCAACGCATTTGAACGTGTAAGTCACGTGTGATATCAAGTGACTTTATCTACACGTTACAGACTATGCTGACATCGGACGACAGTTACGTCACTGCATCCTTTAGTCTTAACTTCGTCACGCATCTTATTATGTGGCAAGACTCTCTAAATTTACCGCAAAGTGATCTGGGTGTGTGTGTTCAACATTTACCAATTTATAACACATGAATCTACCGCAGGTTAGATGTCATAACACGAAATAACGACACAGAAACAAATACGCGAAGGTCTGTTTAGTAACACGTACTGCACTATTACACGCGGCCAATAGTAACGCTGGAAGAAGGTAACAACAGCAGCAGCAGCAGCAATTTGATTTGATTCATTCCGTTGCGTTAGGTAGAGAAATGTACCAACAAACATCCATCAAACACAACAATTCGTTATCAAAAACCTAATTCCAGCTACATGTTTCGACCACTGTTAAGCCATCCTCAGGTATGTATAAAGAACAAATGTACAGCTTTGCATTATCAAAAATTAATCTCACCTTGAGAATGGACTAACAAGAGCAGAAACATGCAGTTGTAAGTACGTTTTAATAAGCAAGGGCTGTGTTTGAGTGACTTTCTAGTAGTAGTAGTAGTAGTAGTAGTAGTAGTAGTAGTAGCAGTAGCAGCAGCAGTAGTAGTAATAGCAGCAGTAGCAGCAGTAGTAGTAGCAGCAGTAGTAGTAGCAGTAGTAGTAGCAGCAGTAGCAGCAGTAGTAGTAGCAGCAGTAGCAGTAGCAGCAGCAGTAGTAGTAGCAGCAGTAGTAGTAGTAACAGCAGTAGCAGTAGCAGCAGTAGCAGCAGCAGCAGTAGCAGTAGTAGCAGCAGCAGCAGTAGCAGTAGCAGCAGTAGCGGTAGCAGCAGTAGTGTAGCAGCAGCAGCAGTAGTAGTAGCAGCAGCAGCAGTAGTAGTAGCAGCAGTAGCAGTAGCAGCAGTACTGGTAGCAGCAGCAGCAGCAGTAGTAGTAGTAGCAGCAGCAGCAGTAAGGAACACAGATCGTATTCTCAAAGGCCCAAGAATTCTTTTACATTGTCCCGTAGAGACCAGTCAATAATTACGTCGGGTCGTATGTGGAGGGACGCTCGATCAGGCAGCACGCTCACTCGGCGGATAGCACTAGGTATCCGGTAACGTACAGCTGCTAAGGCTCCAACAGCCACCTGGCAATGTAACAAATATAGCAACTACGTGACGTGGATTGCTACATCCTGACACCCACCCACCTTCACGATCAAGTTCACGCTTTTATTAAGTTACGTACATGGTTACCAACACTGCAGCTCCTGCAGTATTTTTTTTTATTTCGTGAAACAAGAGAGTGGCTCCCTCTTAATCCAAAATTCTATTACCTAACTGCAAACGAGACTTCTCTCACGCCAGTTCAGTCAGTCAGTCAGTCAGTCAGTCAGTCAGTCAGTGAGACAGACAGACAGACAGACAGACAGACACACAAGCTTCTCAACCTTAACGTGATCTTTGCCCCCTTACTGTTCCAATGAAGCGAGACAAGGTAAAATCTAAAGTTGGTACACATGAAATGAGGCCAAGGCAGCTGCACAGCTCTGCACATTCCAATTCATAAGTTATGACAGACTCCATCAAATATAATTTATTGGTGTACTGCGTCCTGAAGACAGTTGGTGGGAAAGAGTGGTTGAGGGGGGGGGGGGACAGAGAATATCACACTAGTGCGGATAAAGGTAGGTAAAGTGGGGGTAAGCTACCACCCGCCTTTAGTATTCAGTCAGTAAACGTCAATCATTTACTCAAGGAATTTTCCATCTTAATGTTCATTACCGTGTTCACAACAGGCCATCACTGGTCCATATTCTGAGCCAGATATATCCAGTTCACTTCTAATATTATATTTCCATCTCCGCTCAGATCTAAACCTCACTTTTTCCTATCACAGTTTTTGTATATTTCCCATACCTTACATCCATGCTACATGCTAAAGTTAAATCAGGGTCAGACGTCTGACCGCATAGACCCAGAATCCTAAGGCAGGCCACATGCAGTTTAACCTTTTAAAGCCTAGCGGTAACTTTACGTACCACCAGGTTTAACATTAAAAAATTCTACGTGGTGCCCACATTGCGTTTATGTGTTTTGTACGGATCTCAGAACAAACAGCAACTTTTGCCTTATAAAACATTAAGAGATTGGTTTTTATAACCGAAGTGGAGGGTGTTTACAGCGCGGTACGCACTGAGTCCTTATATAAAACGGATACGCTTCGTCTTTAATGGGTTAAGGCGATCTATACTTCTACAACAAGGGTTTCTCAGAAGGACGCTTTAGTATTCACTGTCAATTAGCATTGCATTAACGATCTATACTTACCAATTACCGTGCGACAGACTTCGCCAGACAGCACATTATAAGCCACAGGATTTTAAGTTCTCACAGCGGTTACTCTTCAACAAGATCAAAGTCTCCTGGGATGTCACTCCCGTGTCATTGATAGGGTTGTCTGCGACGTTTCGACGGATGGTAGTACCTCCATCTTCAGGGTCAAACAGTCCAGTGTACTCGGGATTTGACCCTGAAGACGGAGGCACTACCATCTGTCGAAACACCGGCAACTACAAACCCGACAGCACAGCAAAACAACCCAGAAGACCTCACTGCAACACCCCTGGACTTTAAGTTCGTGAATTCAACTGTCTGACACATGGTACAATAGTCAAGTCTAAATCACCGATTACTAACATCGAACAAAGGAAATTCTATTCACAAAACCGCACTGTTAAAAACACTCTTTGTCCTTTTGTACATCCAGAGTGTAATCAGCGGTTTTATGGATTTCTTTAATTGTAACTGGGATTAATATTAAAGAAGCAGTAACAGGAAATAAAATTACACGACCCATTAAATTGGAATTGCCTTCTGAAGATTGTCTGCTAACACCATTAGACAATATGCGACGTTATGAAAAGTACGCACGTTCCAATTGCTCTTAATAGCCTTCAAGTTCCTCAGAAGCAAACAGGCCTGAGCCCTTAATCAGAGGAACTTCCAAATGCGGTCGGTCACATTCAGGAAGGATATCAACATAACTCCTGCACTCACACAGCAGTCTAACTACAGGGACTGCGCTGCCGGTAATTCCTTAGATAAAGGAATAATCCCAGTGTTATTTGACTACTAAATCATTGAAGCCTGAGTTTTATCTCAGTGACACTTAATCCTCTCAAGAATCAACCAATGCGAAAGTACTTCTCTGTCCAGAGTTCCCAGATATCCCAAAGAGTAAGGGTTTTGTGTGTACAACGCCCCCCCCCCCCCCCCCCGCCCGGTAAGACAGCCATTTGATGTTATTCTTTTAGTAGTAAAGCCATTGGCCGGGCTGGATCCTACATGTGCATTAGTGTAGTGAGATCAGACACGGAGAGTGGATGTGCTTCTACTAAGAAACAAATTTTGTGCGACTAAAACTTTACTTTTTTTTCGGTACTCCTCTGTAAGGTACGTACTCCGTATTTTTCAGATTTTCATTTAGAACGTAATTAATGTAATGCGTGCCACAGTTAGGAAGTAAAGTTTCGTTTCGCAGTCCTTCCCTCTTCTACCTACTCACAGTAGGTGTCGAGGTTGTTTATTTTCGCTTGATCACACTCAGACACACATCACAGTCGGTAGGACTCCTCTGGACGAGGGATCGGCCCGTCGCAGAGAACTCTACTTGACAACACAAACACTGTACAAGAGACAAACATCCATGCTCCCGGTGGGATTCGAACCCACGATCACAGCAGGCGCTCGGCCGCAGACCTACGCCTTAGACGGCGCGGCCATTAGGGAGTAAAGACCAGACAGTAAGCTAACACATGTAGTGGTCAAGTTTATATCGTTGCATTTATTGACTAGATTCTCTTAAATATGTTCCATTTCTTTAACACAAAATATAGGGGTCCGTTTTATGCAGGGGCCTGGGTAAAACGGCCATTTTGTAAGGTTTCAGAAAATCTCGAATTTTAGATGAACAAAATTTTTAAAGAACATATTACAAGCTACGCCACTTTCCTTAACAATCTCTGCAACTCTCACCTTTCAGTTTATGTCATTAAAAGCAACCGAACTCCACTTACACGAGGATTTACCTTGGGGGGGGGGGGGGTGGCCGTTTTTACACACAATTCCCCTACTGCTTTGTTTGAAAGCTGCCCCGCTTAACCTTCTGACAAGAGTAATATTAAGACGAAGATGAGTGTAGAATATGAGTTGAATGATGCTGAAAGGGGAAAAACAAAGTACTCGAAGAAAAATCTGCCCCACTCTCACTTCGTCAACCACAAATTTCACCTGGCATCGAACTCGGTCCTCCGTAATGAAAGGCGAAGGACAAACCGTGTGAGCCATGACACATCCCTGAATGACTGAAATCAACTACACTGTATCGAGTACAAATATTCTTATCGCATATTACAGACTACAAGATGCACCTCCATTAGAAAGATCAGTCGGTAAATGCAGTATAGATAAATAATCACTGATTCTTGTAAAATTCTTAGAGAAGAGAGACTTCTAGTGTGGAGAAAATAATTCAGAGGTTTGAGTGTTAAACCTGGCTCTACGTGTAGAAGTAAGCACTAGGTTTTAAATGGCTGAAAAAGCTGAACCTACCTCACAGAAAATTTATACCTCCTTCAAAAATATTGCTTAGGGAAATCATCACAACTTTAGCAACTAAGCGTATAATATGCAGCAGTCGTGTGCATACTACCCGCAGCGCTACACATGTGTAATTCTCTGACGCACGTACTCACCTGTCGTTCGTTCAATTAATGACGTAGCCAATAGCTCGGAATGGTAAGATACTTAGTGCATAACTAATAGGAAGGGATCCGGAAACAAATGGTCATCATTCAGTACGAGAAACTAAAGGGAACTTGCATGGAGATGCTGAAAAATGTGACGAAATTTCAACGTATTAGAGCACCTTAGCGCCGAAATTTTAAACCAGGACTTCCCGCAGAGATGCAGAATTTCCAACCACTTTTCGCAAAATATCAACCTCTCTATATTAATCGTTTACAAGCTGTGGTTACTTTATGTACCACCACGTTTAAAGTTCAGAAGTTCTACACTCTACTTACAGATTGCATTTGTGTGTTTTGTGTGGATCTCAGAACAAACAGCGATTATTTCCCTATACAGCATTAACTGGCTGGTTTTTATAACCGTGACGGAGTGTGTTTACTGCGCGGTACGGACTGGGTCTTTAAATATAATTCTACGTTCTGCCCACACAGTGTATTTACGTGTTTTGTGTGGATCTCAGAACAAACAGCGATTATTTCCCTATACAGCATTAACTGACTGGTTTTTATAACCGAGACGGAGTGTGTTTACTGCGCGGTACGAATTGAACCTTCAAATATAACTCCGGTTAATCTTACTCTTGGAAAGGTTAATTAATGATGAAGTAGACACTTTATGACAGGACATCCCTGGAATGTGTCTCTAATGCCTAGGTTAACCTCTCAATCACATCTGTTACTCTATACACCCCCTGCTTTAGCATTTAAAAAAATATGCATTTTCACCATACAGTATATTTGTGTGTTATGCAAAGTTATCGACACAAAAGTAACATTTCCCTACAAACCACTTACTGACTGTTCTTCGCAATGGAAACGTAGTTTATTTAATCTGAACTACAAAGAGAATTTTTAAACTTAGTATCGTTTAGATGAATTTCAGACTTCAAAGGGTCACGTCACTTCTTCAGATACCTTCGTGTACTATCACTATACCTTCGTGTACACATTTTCATATAAATAAGCATAATATTAAACCAGATCTTAGAGAAGTGGAACGCTGAAGCATGGACTGGATTTCTCTGGCTTAGGATATGGAGAATGAATCTTCGGGATTTATAAAATTCGGGGAATTGCTTGACTGGCTGAGGACCTGTTAGCTTCTCAGGGAAAACTCTGCTTCATGGAGTTAGTTATCTTCATGTAAATACATATTTATCTTGAAGAATTATTCTTGAATTAACACACAGACCTGTTAATTTACGCGTTTACGTTACTCCGTTCGTCTTCATTACTTAGTAACTTATTTCATAAAGTTTTATCAAGTACAGAGGTTACGAAGCCGCTTTAATAGGTTATATTCTGAAGCACTAAGCACACGTGTGCTGTCAAATCATCACGTCAAAATTAGGGAGTTGCGTGAAAATCTTACTAACGTTAAGCCTAAAATTTTGGTAGAGATACGTAAAGGATGTTACTGACAGACTTTAACATATTGACAAGAAGACAGACTCTATATTTGGGCACTGGAACTCTGAAATAGCAGTTTTATTTAACCCTATAAAGACGAAGCCTATCTGTTTTATATAAGGACTCAGTGCGTACCGCGCTGTAAACACTCTCCACTTCGGTTACAAAAACCAGTCTGTTAATATTTTATAAGGCAAAAGTTGCTGTTTGTTCTGAGATCCGTACAAAACACATAAACGCAATGTGGGCACCACGTAGAATTTTTTAATGTTAAACCTGGTCGTATGTAAAGTTACCGCTAGGCTTTAGCTGGCCTCCTTCACATTTGATGCAAACAAGGATAAGATTAACGGGGCATGTGGCACGCATGAGGAGAAAAAATAACACAAAGAGACTTTTACTGGATAAACCTAAAGGGGAAAAGACACTTGAAACGCCTAGGCTTGATGTGATAATATTCAAATAGATCTTAAGAAGTAGCATGCGGCATCATGCAATTGATTCATCTGGTTTCGGAGAGGGACAAGTAACCGGCTTTTGTGAACACGGTAATGGGCCGCTGGGTTGCATAATATGCGGGAAATTTGACATGATGAAGAATTATCCGTTTCCAAATAAGGCCTCGTCTCCAAGCAGTTACTTCTATTTGAAATGTAGGCAAATAAATGTCGGTTACGGCACAAAATATTTACTTCCAATAATTCAAGCGACGGCATCAACTATCCGTTCTTTGAACAGATTTGCTGCTCTCCGATTCCCAAACGTAACTGCCTCCTATGTAGCAAGTCTCACAAAGGGCCAGCTACATACTGGGTAACGCGTACAACGATCTGTTTCCAAGAATATCAGCATGATATAATTTTGATAATCCATAAATAAAGGAAGAAACATGGAAGTATGTTATAAAAGATCGTGCAACGGACAATACACACATGGGCGTACATATGGATTTCACATGAAGAAGAAGGTTTTAAGAATTTACACAACAAAGGACTTCCTCCATCAAACATCTCTAACTAATTATAATTTTATCCATTCTATTTTACTCGATTTTTATACAGTTCAATACTTATAGACCGCAACTACGTAATAACTGATTTTGTTAAAGAGAAGGCCTTCTTCTTACATAGGTGGGGGTTTTGTATGATAAGTTTTTGAATGGAACCTGAAAATGGTCAAATGTGACCAAAACTAGTCGCTCTTATCTTTTTTAATAAAGAATGTAATTATAACGTTGGTTGCTGACGGTTTTTAATATTACATATTTAATCAGCATGATATGTTTAACCGATCTCGAATAGACATGCAACTGTCAGCTTCCCCTAAGTTACTTGTTTCATGGAATTACTTCTTATTATCTGGAATAATAATCATACAATTTTTTAAATAGCTTCAGAAAGAAGGTACTCGAATCTTTGTAACGCTGTAGTAACCTACTTTAGGTTCACGTAACGGTCAAAATGTCTGTACGAGAATAACAGACTCAGACTGCTGAAGTTAATTGCCATGTCTATTTGAACAGAAGCGCCATGAGCCCATATGTCTCTCTAAATTCTTTTTTCAGTTCCTCTGAGGAACTAACAGCACAAACACATCCCACACTGTGAGATTTGCGTCTCTCGCGGTGGTGACTATGAAGGTTACAGTCGGCGACACGCGGCAGTGTAGCCTCTACCTGAAGACGGAGGCGGCGAGCCTCTCCGAAAGTCGGTAAATTCCTAACAGATTACGCAGCGTCCCATATCATCAGACGGTGATTTTCGTATTTGGCCAATTCCACGAATTTAACCTACAGAATATACAGGTTAGAGTAATGACGCTGGAAACTACACATATTGCAGCATTCTCGAATGTGACATGTAGTCTGGTGCATCACATGGCTCCCCACCTCAGAACATATTATCTTAACAGATGATTAATTATTACACTCCATCACTGCAAAGAGATTTCGTGTTACAGCGTAATATAATATATAAATTTAAAAAGAATCGTGCAAACCAGGGGTACACAAATTTTCCAAAACTCTTGGAGCCACTTCAAAACCCTAGACGCCACAAGGGTGCAAGTTCCATGCTAAGGACCCACAAATATTAGAAAACACCGTGAAAAATTTAGTCCCCGGGACGCCAGGTCGCCCGAGATTTGTGTACCCCTGGTGTAAGCACATTCGTCCTACCTTTCTGCGTGTACCTAAGTAAACACTAGAAGATTCGAAAAATTATTTCTTTCAGTATGAAGTAGCACACAGATGTCATTACCTGCAAGAGAAGGCAGTTCCGAAGTTTGAAAATTTTAAATTGCTGCAATCACTGTTTCACACCAGTACGTTCCACAGTAGCACTTCGGATACTGGCCACGAATAGCTCCTCATGGAGAAACGGAAGCGATCGGATAGACTAACCCCTATTGTGTCCGACAACAAGAATTTCACCAAATCTCTTCAAGCTTTCAACTTGTATTTGCATTAGATTACGTCACTTCGCAGTTTATCTGTCCGCTATCGGAAAGCCCAGCGGCGAGACAGAGTGACTATTTAAAATTGTGGTACTGCGTCCTTAATTGTCATTTCAATAACAATATTCAATGTTCAAAATTATTTTTCTTGAATTATTGTTTAGGCCTACGAATTTTATTTAAAACTCATTTCCACAATACGAAGCAATTGACACACTTAGAGTTTTTCATGAAACGCCTATAAGGGATAGATTTTATTAATTATTCTGTTCACCTTCTTTATATTTTTATACAAAATTCTACGAAAAAAACACTTCATAGGACGAGATACACAAAACGGGAACACTGGATTAGTTTTATGTCTGTTTATTTTTAAATCTTATATCATGACTTCCTTAATCAGAGTCTATTATCACTTTCTCTTTCTTCCGGTGACGGACAATTTTAAATAACAGCAACTGTTGAACGTAACGGACGCAATTCGTATGACTAACTCGGATTACAATGTACCGCTCCGTCCTTTCTCGTTTTCGCCAAACCTCACTGTCCAACACAGATGTTTGTTGTGGTTATGGCGAATGGAGGGGTTGGATAGACATAATGTTCGTGGGTGAACGTCCTTTGCAGTTATTTGCTGCAGACAGAAACAGAAGTACGCGACGCGAGTTCACGGAACGTCGTCGGAATCCTCTTTCTGTAGTCGACGGGCGGCTGGATGCAACTGAGTCGGTCAAAATCAAGGCGCTTGCGACAGCACGCTCGTAGTGGCGAAACGATCGAACTACAGATACATTCATCTACACACTGGTTCTGGCACACGCATGCGCTAACATAACAGCCAGCAAGATGACAGTGATGCTCCTGTGGTGTCTAATCACAAAGGATAATAAGCTGTCTAATATCAAATGGTAAGAGTATGAAATGGCGATGCTGAAGCTGATTTAGAAATTAATTCCACAAAACGGAGACCTTCTCTATTATCTAACAGTGGCATAGCTCGTGAACACATTCTTGCATTTTATCAACTCTTAGATTTTCTTAGTGTTTTCACATTAGGCTGCCATCCAGCACATAATGTGCCAATAACTCTAGTACATTTCCTAACACACAATTTCTAATATTTATTTTCATAATCTCATCCGTCTAGGCCCACATCTCCCAACTTCTCTTTTTCCTTTAGACTTACTTCCAGGTTCACATTATTTGAATTTTTGAGCCACCCATGCATGATATTTGGCTCTGTATACTGTTTGGTCCAGTCACTTCCACAACAAGCTAGAACTTCCCACGGGTAGGACTGTTCGGTGTTCGAATCGGTGGGGACAACAGTTTGCTCTTCCCCACACCAATCCAGGCGGGTGCTGGGGCCCACCCAGCCTGGTGTACAATGCGTAACGGGGACCCTTCCCGGCGATAGAGAGGCCGGGGCGTGAACTTGATCACCGACCCCATCTGGTGCCAAGGTTAGGTATGGATAGACCTATACGCCTTCTCCCCCGTCTGTGCCTGTATTGGTATGTTACGGGGTGACCTTTACCTTTACCTTTACCTAAGTAAATTACAGCCAGCTTCGTTAAGCCACCCACCAACATAATTACACTTCTACTGACCCAGTTACCTCTGTCTAACTATATTTTACTTGAGGATGGAAACAGGTCCCGTCTGCGAAGCGTTTTGCTGCTCGGAGTGCTGGACAATGGATGAAACCCGGAGACTAACCAAGCCCAGGCGCAGCCGTTATAACGGATAACGATTCTTTTGTAGAGCTGAATGTGGCCTACGCTAAACAGAAATAGCCTGTACAGGAACAGATAACCGACGGTCAACGCCGGGATTAACACAGCCCACCAATGAACACTTCCACCATCTACTGCCAGTTCTAGCAGAGTACCACCATAACCAATATTACGAACTTTACGATTCAGGCCCTCTGGAAAATGTGAAGGCCCGTTTCAACTCTGGAAGATAAATGCACTACGTTCATTCCAAACGTCGGAAAGCACTATAACCCAATGACACAGTGTAACATCCCAGAAGAACTGAATCCTCAATAAAACCTTGTGGAAACCTCCAGCCTTCAGTGTTACAATCTTTTGGCGTGGCACTGTGCAAATTGGTACGTGATATCCGACGTTTCGGTGGAACTTACCACCTCACTATTTTGGGTTAGTCTGTTCCATGGTCAAGAGGGGGCAGCACATTCCTCCGAACAGCCGGCACCATCTACCAAAGTCTCACATTCCAAAACCCCATAACAGCCACGCCCACAACAATTCCCTCAAGCTGTCCTTCGTGATATCATTATGTTGCAACAAACCGTTTATTTCTGTGTTATCCAAATTTTACCCTATACGTTCCCCGTCTCGAACGTAGTACTCCAAAAACACAAAGCTGACTATAGTCACTGCACAATTATACGCTTACCCAACGATTATCTTGGGTTGTATTTCTGCATTACGTTTACACTTTATTAAATAAGTGTGTTCGCTCACTGACGTCAAATACGGTATCAATCTTAACAGTTTGGCTGCCCTGCCCTGGTTCGCTTAATTTACCCCAATTCATTAAATTTCGAATGTTGGTATCATGTTAATACCTTTAGTTCTAAATATCCCTCCTGTTACATACTCCACGGCTTCCTGTTGTGGAGCACGTACGCTACGCGCCCATTGCTATGCGAATCTTTCTTTCCGTGGGATATTCAATTGGCTCGTATCTATTTATTTTACACAGTTTATGTGCATATTAACATAAACTATAAACTCATCGTTCGGAACATCTTCGCGAATATTACAAACCCCTTAATTCTCGGTCACGTACGTACCTGCAGGCTATCACAGCTGCAGCTACTGCCTTTGGCGTTGCAATGGCGCGAAGTAGTATGACTCATCCCGCTGTTGTCGGTATAAAGTTTGTTATCACACTCCATCCGCTTCACTTTACGTAGGTTTTATAAAACCGACTGTTGTAACACAACTCATGGTATATGATTTCACTATTTATGACACCAAAACACAACACCATCACCAGATAACTTGAAATTACAAAAGACTTTCTGTTTTCACGTCACTACCTCTCTTGCGCGCGCGGAACGGAACTGCAACGTCTACTTCCGGTCTGGCGCAATCGTCATAATTCGGCTCTCAGTTCCGAAGTATTCCGAACACAAGGAAATTTTGCTCCTTCCAGGGCGCCCTTCAGTCTTTCCGCTTATTACGTATTTCTTTAGGAAAGACTTACTCTGAAATGTTGGCTTGCACCTAAATATATACACGCTACCTTTAATAACAATACGACCGTCTTTGGAACGCACACCGTGTAATTTTGTATGTAGCCTGGAGACATAAAGATTCTAAAAAATACTTACTTGAATGGGGCTAATACAGGCCCGATACCAGTAAAATGACCTTACACTGGCGTGCTGCTTTCAGTTAAAATACAAACTGACAATCATTCAATCAATCAGTCAATCAATCAATCGAGTTCAAAAGCGAAATACATGAGTACGATATTTCGACAACGGGTCGCTATTTGCAAGACATATGAAGATAGAGGAAAGAAACGCATAGATTTGGTTACAATGAAGGAAGGAGAACATGAAAAAAAGATATTGCATGAAACCTGCGGTTGCATCAGCATCCATTGCTCACAAGCATAGCAATTGACTCTGCAATGCAGACTGAGAGCATGACTGACATATGTACGTTTTGAACCTCTTCGGTTCCCTCTGTGTTTACACAAGCCAGACACCACCAGCGCCTGCTAAATTCAGTGCACAGTTTCGCACCATATTTAATAGTCATTTTAACATTACCTTCCGACCCACGTCTGCGTCTCTCAGCTGATATTTTCCATTCAGACTCTTCGACAGAAATGTTTTAGATATGCTTCGTCTTTCTCACATACGGTGTGAAATATTTGATGATGAAAACTGCAGCTTAAAATAGGGTTAAAATCCCAGGCAAGCAACCCTTTAGTGCATGTAGGCAAGGAAATATTTCATATTAAAATCTGACAAAATCAGAAAGGCCTGTGTTCACCAGTTCAGCTGTGTCTTCACCCTAGTTGTAAACCAACCCGTATCCTCTAAAGTTCCACTTGCATTTGTCGACTTGTAATACTTTTTCTTTCCACAAAACCAGATCACTGGACTTTATGCTAGGAAGAAGCCAAAATTAGCTTTTGACATTAACCCAGATTTAGAGTGCTTTGTGTCGTTAACCTTTTGACATAAACCCAGATTCAGAGTGCTTTGTGTCGCTAACCTTTTGACATGAACCCAGATTTAGAGTGCTTTGTGTCGCTAACCTTTTGACATGAACCCAGATTTAGAGTGCTTTGTGTCGCTAACCTTTTGACATGAAGTCGTGTACGATTTTTTCAACTACCCTGGCTGCAGGCGATTTGTTCCCACAGAAATTTTAAATCAAATTTAAGCAACGAGGATTACATCGTGTCACCTAAGAAGGGTTGGTCAGCCAAAGACAGAAGTCCCCCTGTCTTTGCCTGACCAATCAGAGAAGTCTGAGATATAATTGCCCGAAACGTCGTTTGTTGGAACACAAAGTAGGCGATGTGAGGGCCGAGAGGGCTGCGCTCTAACATTTTTGGTCAGCAAGACCGAGGGCGGCACTAAATGAATCTTATAGGCATCGGTTGGGAAGACGTCATGTGGACTGACGTGGTTCAGGATAGGGACAAGTAGCGGGCTCTTCAGGGCGCGGTGTTGAAACATCGGGTTACATAAAATAGGCTAATTTCTGTGGATCTGTTAGATTTCGAAGATGCACTCTGCTCCATGGATTGTTTAGTTAGTTAGTTAATTGGTTGGTTGGTTGGTTGGTTAGTTAGTTAGTTAGTTAGTTAGTTAATTGGTTGGTTGGTTGGTTGGTTGGTTGGTTGGTTGGTTGGTTGGTTAGTTAGTTAGTTAGTTAGTTAGTTAGTTAGTTAGTTAGTTAGTTAGTTAGTGAATCAACCAGTCAGTCAGTCAGTCAGTTGGTCGGTCGGTCAGCCAGTTACTTAGTCACTTAATTAATTACTTGGTTAGTTGGTTAGTTCAGTAGTTGCTTAGCTATTTGGTTGGTTGGTTGGTTAGGTCCCAGGGCTGTACTCGCTATCCTGTTACACGTAAACAAGGGCTATCTAACGCTTGCAGTCATCTTTAATTTACCATCCTTCATCAATCGGTCGTTCGTTGGCCAAACAGTGCATATTACATGTACGTAATCATGACGAAGCGGACGGCCAGTGTGACAGCCAACTGTCAGCGGATCAAACAATAACTGCATATGTGCAGCTCAGCACAGCCTTGCTTTCTGCAGCACTCTCACCCGAACTGCTCTAAGGGTCTGAGAACGAACCTCGAGACTGTAACATCAATGAGCTACGCCGTGCACCTACATATCTCACAGGCTCCACCTGTCGTAATTAAGTAACAGCGTCCAGACCGCATCCATATGTACATACTTTCACTCATACGAATTTTAAGTTAAATTTTCAGAAATATTTTTCTAACAGTAGTTTTAATTAGGGGGCCGCGGTGGCGCAGTTGGTTGAGGCACTGCGCTACAAACCGGCAGGTAGCGGGTTTGATTCCCGATGGTCTCACTGGATTTTTTCATTGGCATAATCCTGTCGGTCGCACTATGGCCCTGGGGCCGACTCAGCCTCTAAGAGAAATGAGCACCAGGAATATTTTCTGGAGGGTAAATGTGGCCGGTGCGTATGGCTGACAACCTTACCGACATCAAGTGCCGATTGTCTAGAAATGTGGAAGCCTCGACCTCCTGGAACCCTGTGGGCCTGTCCAGGCCTGTAATGGGACTGCTTTTCAATTTTAATAAAATTGTTACCACTCATTGCGACACAAGAGCTGCACTGCAAACAAGGACCAATGCAAGAGAACAAGCCACACTACAGTCCGACGCAAATTTTGTACCGCTTCGTCAGAGAAGTAATTACTATGCTGTTACCACCATCTGTCTGCACCAGACACATTATTCCAACTGGAATGTCAATATTTAAACTACGTTTCAGTTTCAGTTATTTTGTGTAACGTTGTATTATTTTAATTGACGGCTAATGACGTCAAACTTTTAAGCACTGAACAATGTAGCATCTAATTAAGCAACCAATTACCGTTGTCCAACGATGCCAATTCTATTTTGTTATAACCACTGTTACGAGAGCCACAGAGCGTCCACAAATATTTGATTTTATATCCAGCTCTAAGACGATATGAATATTACTGCTATGGATTGGATTGATGTAGCACAGGACAAATCTTGAGAACACGGTAGCGACGGTACCAAAAGCATTGACAAGTTCAGGGCTTTTAGTCTTTCAAATTACTCTGATCCATGGATTATCCAGTTCTAAGACTAGTTCCAAGCAACACCTGAAAGGAAAATTTCAAATACGTGAGATTTGAGACTGTAATGGCGGTGACTGCGAAGATTTTTATCTTCTGAGGTGTGACACCGTGTACTCTCTAGAAATTCTGATGTCACATAATGCCCCCATTTCCATTTACACCACACTGCAGAGCGACGAATCCAAGAAAACAACAAAAGTTCAAAAATAACTGCATCAAAACACAGTAATTCTTTTTTTAGTGTCTAATTATGGCTCGTTGCTACTGTACCATTAATATTAACCCTTTAAAGACGAAGCGTGTCTTTTTTATATAAGGACTCAGTGCGTACCGCGCTGTAAACACTCTCCACTTCGGTTATAAAAACCAGTCTCTTAATGTTTTATAAGGCAAAAGTTGCTGTTTGTTCTGAGATCCGTACAAAACACATAAACGCAATGTGGGCACCACGTAGAATTTTTTAATGTTAGACCTGGCGGTACGTAAAGTTACCGCTAGGCTTTAAAAGGTTAAAATTTCCCACTGCTGACGTCATTACAGCTAAGTCGTACTGATCTGGTTGGCTCAAGCAGCGTAGTTTGTCACTCGTGTTTGTAAAACCCAGTTCGAATCTCCGCTGCAACATCGACTACCGTGAGTGAGTGGCACGTCCTTTTTCTCAGTCACTCCAAGAAAATCCCTGGATGGTGCCTAAATTAGCTATGCCAGTCTTCAACAACATTCTTTAGTATTAATCTTTCATTAACTGTCCTCCAATTCCATGCTATAGGGTCTGAGATTTATATTAACCCCCTAATATAATCCATACAGTCACGTGGCCATCACTGTCACTGCCCGCACAAGCACTGCTGTAGCCATGTTACATAAACGTCTGCATCGAGCCCAGTGACATGTAATATAGATCTAAGGCACTCCAATTACGTCATTTTTCTTACTCCTCGGAAAGCAAGTTTTCAGTTTCACGAGTTTGCAGAATACCTGTAATAGCCTGGAGACCCTCTCTGGAAAATAAGCTTGCTTATCAAACGGACAAAATTTAAATGCATTCAGCTGAAATGAAATTTTAAAACGTGCTAACTACACGGTAGTAAAAAATTTTTACGTTAACAAAGTGAACGTGACTTACCACCTATTGGGTATCAGATTAACCAGGAATAAATGTTCTAAGTAACATAAGCTGAAGTAAGGTTATAAGAGAAGTGTCGTGTCCCCTGTGTGGTACGAACCAAATTTTAATACGTTATTCATATCAGATTGGTCTCTTAAGAGTCTTTTAAGAAGAGCTACAAGCATTTAGCTCAATACACATAAAATCACGAAGAAGATAACAGTAAACTAAGACGTAACCCATTCTGAATTTCACGACATGAAAATGAAAATATCCTAAACTTTTGGGGAAAGATAAAAAAGATCAAGAAGGCTTATTCTTATTAATCAAAATGACAAAGGGAGAGTACGGGTAAATTTGTCGCCGTATTGAATTAAGCATCACTCCACGAAGGCGTATGGAGAACCGTAAGTATAGATCTATGCATTTTTTGGCCCGCTACTATTTGGAGTGGAATGATCATCTTCAGAGCCTAGCCTTTACATGCGAGGAGGGTAGAGTCCTAGGGTACACACTGACTACAAGACAGGGGGGGCCGTGTGTCGGTCTGGACAGAGCGAGGGAAAGAAACACGTCCGCACCTGCCAAAACACAAACACCGCTCACCAATCCTGTGACCTACACATTACACTGAGATACTACTGTCAGTTCAAGATATTTATGTGGCGCTGCAGGTCGACTGGGGCCTAGAACGCATCATTATTGAGATTTCTAGATCATGAACACTTAGACGCACACACACACACGCACACACACACACACACACACACACGAGTGATAAGCTCGTCGCAGAAGTCGCTACCTACAGAACACACAAGAAACACAAGAGACGAAAATTCGATCCCGCGATCCCAGAAATCAAGCAGCCGCAGACCGACATCTTAGACAGCACGGCCACCTGAATCAGCCTCAAATACTACGTATTTACAATTCTATAATTTGATAATCTCGTCGTAAAATATTGATCCCTGACAAAGGTTATTTGACAGGATATGGATCAAATTCTCCGACTGTGAGAGATGCGAAGTGTTCATGGACTGACAACGAAGATTAATGACTTCTGGAACATGATATCGTATAATCTGATAGTTTCGTTTCGTAGTCCTTCCCTCTTCTGTTACTCACAGCAGGTGTCGAGGTTGTTTACTTTCACTTGATCACACTCACACACCACAGTCGGTAGGACTCCTCTGGACGAGGGATCGGCCGATCGCAGAGGCCTTTACCTGACAAAACAAACACTGTGCAAGAGACAAACTACCATGCCCCCGATGGGATTCGAACCCGCAACCCCAGCAAGCGCTCGGCCGCAGACCTACGTCTTAGACCGCGCGGCCACTGGGATCGGTATAATCTGATAATTCGTTACCGAATTATGGGAAAGACCTGCTGCTTTCATTTTCAAGGTTTTGTAGTGGCGTGGCCGGCGGTGATCCGACCACTGCCACTATTTTTTGTAGTGACACCGTGGGTATGGGTAGTCCCACCGATGCCACCATTTTGTAATGCCTTCCCAAAGGTCCCACAGGTAACGTAGCTTCGTAAGGCTCTCGCTGGATCCGTCTTTACTCTAACTTATAGTTGAACTGCCACCAGTCAGTTTTGCAATTTAAGCAGATCAAAATAAGTCCCAGAATATAATTGACTTAATATTTCATTTTGAACAATTACATCAGGCTTTGCTGTCACCAGCTATGGGAATGTGAAGCTAACTGAAATATTCACATTACCTTCTCTCTGCTCTTCACAGTCAAGAGTTCGTCTGTCTGTCTGTCTACGCTTACGATACCCACGCAAATATTAGTAAAATGATTTTCTCAAACCTCATTAATCCGGTTGTTAATATATTTACCCCAATCATTATGCTATCTTAATTTCTAAATTTCCACGGAATTCACTACATCAGCTTCCCAATCATAGTTCGCCTGTTCTCACAAATATTCAACAATCTACTCATGCAGGTACTTGGGCTAGCATATATCTAGTATCTTCCTGTTGTTACAGCTTATATTCCAGCGGTACACTAACAAAATACCGTTTACATTTTCTACAAAAATTATTTGTAATACATTTTCACCTAAACAACTACACAAATACACAAAATATATACCAATAAATCAGCATTACATCCTGTACTATTACCTAGTTGGGGGAGGGGTCCTAACAACACCAGGCTGGATCATCTTTGTGTTCTATTTAACCCATTTTTCTGTAGGACTTCTGAATTTAAAAGAAAAAACTACGTAACTCAGCTACCTGTCGCAACCACCTATTGCTATGATACGCTGTCGTACTCTTGACTCAGGCTACCGAGTGTTCTACAACATCAAAATCCACTGGGCTTCATCTTAATACTCGCGCTGCCAGATCCGTTCTATCGGTATCTGTGCTGACTGCACACGAGGAAAGCCGTATGAAAGCTAAGATCCTGCCACAAAGTGCATCTAAGTCACTTGTTTACACATATGTTTCGTATTACTGACTACTTGTTCGAAAACAATCACGCTTCAAACCACTTTAGTAAAATTTCAATAAGCATCTCATGTCGTAAAATCTACTCTCGTTATCCAAATTTCCACGTATTTGTTAGTACAACCCCTTATTACTCCAACACAACGTAAACGTACCCTGAGGAACACTGGGAGGCTGGAAACCTGGGCCATAATGCCGTGCCTCTCTCGTCGAAACACCCATCATCAGGAAAACTCGTAACTGACGGGAGTCACGACAGCAACATCCATCAGACGTTACCCGCAAGAGCTGTCAGCGAATATGTTACAGTACCCGTGACCCTAGATCATGGCACCCCGACAGTATCGGTACAAATATGTTACAGTACCCGTGACCCTAGATCATGGCACCCCGGCAGTATCAGTACAAATATGTTACAGTACCCGTGACCCTAGATCATGGCACCCCGACAGTATCAGTACAAATATGTTACAGTACCCGTGACCCTAGATCATGGCACCCCGACAGTATCAGTACAAATTCAGGGTGTTGAACGAATTCTAATTGTAGACTCAGGATCGAGCTGTAGTCTATTGCAGCCAGGTGTAGCGGAGGTGCTACTCGAAAGCACAACATTTGTAACTTTTGGAGTAACGGGAACAAGATGTACCATTTCGGACGGGCAATGTCACCTTCAGTCATTCGTTTCTGGTTTGCAGATTACCAACATCTGTGGCGGGTATAATTGGATTAATTTTTTCTACACCCCGACAAGGCAGACTGGACTTTGGTAGTCTAACTTTAAGGGTATGTCTGAACTCAACATTTGATTTTGTTGCATCACCACGGCATGATTCGCTCTTACAGGAATGCGAGTGAGGAGAGAGGCGTGGCCTGATCACCCATGTTTCGATTTCCCAGAATTTCTCTAGGGACATTAGTGTTGAAAGTCAGGAAGAGCAGTTTAGAAAATTCTGGAAAGAAAACACCACCGAAGATTCAATAAACTTTAAACCCTAGTCTGCACACAGTAAAATTGAATGATTCTGAAGCGTGGACAGTCATAAGTACAGTATGCTTCATTTTTTTAATATTAATTCATCAACTTTAGGTTAATTGTAATTGTATTTGTATTGTATTTGTATGTGTATTGTATTTGTATCTGTACTGTAATTGTATTTGTTATGTGTAGTATGTGTCCTTTATTGTTTTTGTAATTTTGTGTGCTGTGTTTTGTTTTAGTGCGGCGTGTTACTTTGTGTGTTGTGTGTTATTGTAGTGCCACTGCCACCGGGTACAAACCCATTTGCACTCATAATAATAATAATAATAATAATAATAATAATAATAATAATAATAATACATCCCAGGATAGGTGAAAATTTCCCAGCTAAATCTGAGAAGTGAGAAATTCGGATGATGATGATGATGATGATGATGATGATGATAACACTGTCACAAAGTTTAAAGAGACTTAACCTGCACCCAAACACATATATACAGATGCAAAAATGGTAATTCTTGGCACATATTCAATTGTAAGAAATTTCTTAAATTACACATAGGACCACCGAGCCTAATCCTGTTGATGATACATCCCAGGACGGGTGAATATTTCCCAGCTAAAGCTGAGAAGTGAGAAATTCGGATGATGATGATGATAATGATGATGATGATGATGATGATGATAATAACACTGTCACAAAGTTTAAAGAGACTTAACCTGCACCCAAACACATATATACAGATGCAAAAATGGTAATTCTTGGCACATATTCAATTGTAAGAAATTTCTTAAATTACACATAAGACCACCGAGCCTAATCCTGCTGATGATACATCCCAGGACGGGTGAATATTTCCCAGCTAAAGCTGAGAAGTGAGAAATTCGGATAATAATAATAATAAGCAGGGGAACAGTTGTGTTGCAGCCCAGAGCTAAGCATATTGCACCTGGGAAGGTACTACGAGGAAATTTTAAAAATTCCCCCTCCCTTTGTTCGTGGAGCCGGCACATGTACATACTGAAGGCACGTGTGTGGCCCGTGTTCTAACTAGCCCTAGTGTAGGCATATACAGGAAACGGTCCGTTGGAAAAAGCGCGCATTCCAATAGCTGTACAGAGTCAAACACACAAGCACTACACTCCACACACGATCTCACGGCCAGCAAACAGCTGAGAGGCACACAGGACCTCAGTTATTCATCTGATCCCTTAACCTTTTAAAGCCTAGAGGTAACTTTACGTACCACCAGGTTTAACATTAAAAAATTCTACGTGGTGCCCACATTGCGTTTATGTGTTTTGTACGGATCTCAGAACAAACAGCAACTTTTGCCTTATAAAACATTAAGAGACTGGTTTTTATAACCGAAGTGGAGAGTGTTTACAGCGCGGTACGCGCTGAGTCCTTCTATAAAACAGATACACTTCGTCTTTAAAGGGTTAATGCTGTTTATAGCCAAATTTAGCGATGAGGAACTGACCGTACCTCAGGGAAAAACACTTGCGGTGGCCCATGAGATTTCTGAAAACTTTGTGGTTTCAGTTAGTGACGAGGAGGACACTGATGAATGTGTCAAGCAAAATTGTTTCTGTAAGTTACAAAGAGGTACCTAAGAAGTTTAAGAAGTATATAGATGGGAAGTTAGCACATTTGTCTCATGCAGACAGGAAGATTATAGAATCGGTCCTAATTAAATATGTAGAGGTTTTTCATGATGACGAAGATAGTGACTTCAACAGCACAGGAAGAGTAGTGCATAAAACTGAGGCAGGAGGAGCAGCTGCTATTTGGAAGGCACCTTATAAAACACCTTATGTTCTGCGACAGGAAAAGGAGAGACAAGTACAGAAAACATTAGACAAAAGTGTTATAAGACCACGTTACTATCCTTGGTCAGTGCCAGTGGTTTTGCTACCCAAAAAGATCGAAAAGGCTTTGCAAAGCTACGTTGCCGGTAGGGCCTTTGGGAAGACACTACAAAATGGTGGGATCAGTGGAAGTACCCATACCCACGGTGTCACTACAAAAATAGTGTCAGTGGTCGAATCACCGCCGGTCATGCCATTACAGTATAAAATTTAATATTCTAAACTGAAAGTGGAATCAGCAGGTTCCTCCGAAACATGGGTACGATTTACGAAATTACTGTACATGAAGTCACAGCACAAAACACAGTTATCCTACATGATTTTGTACTACTTAACCTGAGATTGTTTGTTAACGCAGTCGCTTGTAAGCCAACCAATGTGTAGGAATTCAAAATATTTCCCAAACACAAAATAAACTACTCGATACTTAAGCCACTTATGTTCCGAAGCGGTCAATTGATTCCTCCGACACGTAATGCCACGGCCCCCTGAACCCATGGCCGTTCCCTTTCACTCTTCCGTCTACAGAAGGCTTTGGTTCGTCTGCACAACATTAATCTGCCAAGACGGCTGATACTTTACTTGCAAATTCAAAAGAATCTTTAAGCGAACATTTCAATTTCTGCGGGCACAGAAAAAAAAGAAGAAGAAAACTTCGGTTGCCACAGGTTAAGAAAGTTCGGAGTTTTAAGTAGAGTTTCCCACCGATTTGTATGCATTTCGTTTCTCGGTAATAACTCTGAAGGCACAATCAGTGTCACAAGAATGTTCCTCAATTTTGTTACTGAAGAAGAAAGAATGTAGAAAATTTTTGAAAAGAAGTGTTAAAAACTTAAATAAAAGTCACACTTTTAACACTTTGAACAACAGATTAAATCTAAAAGCAAGTCCACGTTGACAGAAGTATGGGAGATTTGAAGAAAAAAAACTACGCAAAATATTGTTCAGAATTATATCATACACTATAAAAATTCGTAATTATCTGCACAGCGCCACCTTCTGGTTCCTTCGCATTGTTATTGTCTCTTGATGTCAAATAAATCAAAACTTACCACAAAAACTCTGAGTACTTTAAGACACATTAAAAGATTTACACGTACGTTACCAACAGCTTTACCATAGATCGTTATCGAGATACCGTCAGGGGAGGTTCAAAATCGATACCTCTTAAAGGTCTATGCTGTTTCTTCAGACTCAGGTGGTACCTCCCGGAGAACACAGTCTCTCTGTTATAAAGACAGTCATGGCGAGACCTCATAAACGTACGTAAGTCTCCATGTAACCTGCCCGTTGCTTTCGTCCGGCTTCAAACAAAATCTAAATGTGTCGACGCATTATAGTAAACATTCCAAGTATCAAATACAGCGAGACTCCGTCCGGTGCGGGTCTCCCTAATATATGCAGACAGACGAACAGACGGACGGACAAACAGACAGAGATGACGCGCTTAATAGTCGCAATTAGAAATTCTTACGCGAAAGGGTGTAATAACCGAAGGCTCTGAGTTAGGTGCTGCCTACAACTTCTCAAGATACAAATCAGCACATGACTACCTGGCCGATCCCAGTGGCCGCGCGGTCTAAGGCGTGCGTCTGCAGCTGTTCACTTGCTGGAATTGAGGTTTGAATGCCGCCGGAGTCATGGAAGTCTGTCTGTTGTGAGTGTTGTGTGTTGTCAGTTAGAGATCCCTGTGTCGGGCTGATCGCCCGTCCAGAGGAGTTCTACCGAGTGTGGTGTGTCTGGACGTGATTGTGAAGCCTCGATAGTGAGGAGGCCCTGGTCCACGGACATACGTCTACCTGATGTTTCGTCGTCAAATGCCAGACAGACACCTAACCTCAAACTTCACGGGCCATTATAAAAAATGTTTCTGTCATTCCCAAACCCTCTACCCATTTTCACGCCATAAGAGCGAATTAGATCGAAGGTTATCTTTTTGTTTCGCAGTCCTTCCCTCTTCTACCTACTTGTTCACAGCAGGTGTAGAGGGTTTTTATGTTCAGTTGATCACACTCAAACACACACCACAGTCGGTGGGACTCCTCTGGACGAAGGATCGGCCCGTCGCAGAGACCTCTACCTGACAACACAAACACTGCACAAGAGACAAACATCCATGCCCCCGGTGGGATTCGAACCCACGATCCCAGCAAGGGCTCGGCAGCAGACCTACGCCTTAGACCGCGCGGTTGCTGGGAGAGAGAAGATTATACCTAGTTAAAATAAATGTAAGGTCTTATCATAATTTTCCATTCATGCAGACAAGGAGAGCAGGGGTACAGGTCTACAGATTATTAACCTTGTCGCTAGATGGGGTGGGTGGTCAACGCCTCACTCCAGCCGCTTTCCCCCTGGGAGACGGACCGGTGCCAATTGTACAATAGGCTGGGTGGGCCCGCAGCCGGTCTGCACTGGTGTGGAGAAGGAAAATCTCTTGGCCCCCACCAAATTTCGAACCCCAAACCGTGCAGCCCCTAGCGAAATTCACCGACACCGTTTTGGTTACAGCAAACGTATGAAATACGCCGAAAATCCAGTACTAAATATGGCTGTTCTGCCCACTGCTGCCGTCACTCGAACACGCAACCACACACTTTACGCTGATGACAGCACCGAAAAATTTCACCTCTTGCACCGCGACCGACAGCCTTCCTACTCTTTAATGCTCCAAATATTTTCTTTTTCCGCTAAAGCTGCAAGAGTTTCCAGGCCACCGCGCCACCCGAAGTCCCACTGCCCGGTCTGTCTTCCCTGAGGCATTCTTAGCGCCTGCTTGACTTGGTTGTCACGTCTGAAGATTTCTTTGTCTGTTTGTCTGTCCGCAGGGCTGTATAGCCTGCAGAAATCCCAGCCCAGCATTTGTTACAGTTCACCACCACTCTTCTCTTACAGCAACACTGTGATTTAGCAATTGTTACATCCTCTGTAATCATCCATACCACGTCCTGGATACAAACCTGAGCTCGAACTGTATCACTACTACAGTTGTTAATGTTTTTGAGTTCTAAGTCTTGTCCATCGTCTGTGAACATTATTGGTCTTCTAATTCGCACTCGGAACCTCCGAGACTCTCCTTTGTTTAATGTTAGTCTACCCTTTAAAATTTTTTCCCTCCGCCAGATGTGGCAGTGCGGCTAATTCAGTCTGTAGTAACAGTGATGTCTGCACACAGCAAACCATCACACTCAGAAAGATCTTATATTGTTTATATTTTCATAATATAAAGTGCCCAAATTAATAACTTAACTCATCTTTTGCTTCTCTGTTTGCTTTTTTCGTATGTCTTTTATAGTCCTTAGTCAATTATGCCTGTACATTGTGCTGTTTCTGTAACCGGCCATCTTGCTCTCGTCTCGGCATATTAATAATCAATAAATTATTATTTTATTATTATTATTATTATTACTAATATTACTATTGCCGATCCCAGTGGCCGCGCGGTCTAAGGCGTAGGTCTGCGGCCGAGCGCTTGCTGGGATCGTGGGTTCGAATCCCACCGTGGGCATGGGTGTTTGTCTCTTGTACAGTGTTTGTGTTGTCAGGTAAAGGTCTCTGCGACAGGCCGATCCCTCGTCCAGAGGAGTCCTACCGACTGTGGTGTGTGTCTGAGTGTGATCAAGTGACGATAAAAACCCTCGACACCTACAGTGAGTAGGTAGAAGAGGGAAGGATTGCGAAACGAAACGAGTCACTATCCCCATTGCCACCATCTGGGCACTGTGTCAGGCCGTTCCCTGCGTTGTCAGGCTCCCAGAGGGCTGCCTTCGAACCAAGTACCTGCTAGAGGGTTGCGTCAGGGAGTACTAAAATGAGTGTATAAAGCCGGGAACATGGTAAAGTGACACGATTATGGATTATCAGCCTTTTTCATCAGATAAGTGGATTTCACCATCGAGGAATTTTCCCACCAATGAACAAGCGTTTAGTACGAACACTTGCTGGAACCGGGACATTAGGCATGGCGGTAAATTGAGGGTACTGAGGCTTTGGGTAAGCACCTTAAGGATAACCCCCGTAGCAGACAAGACTAGTGGAATGATGATGGTGATGATGATGACGATGAAACCGTGTTACATATTCATATCCAACCATTTTGGAACTAATAATAATAATAATAATAATAATAATAATAATAATTAGTACGGGTTACAGCGGAAAGCCTCCTATTGAATGGGTACCGGGGTTATTTCCCGGGGGTAAAGCGGCCAGGCCGTGAAGCTGATTACCCACCTCCATCTGCGTCCAAGGTTAAGAAGGAGTAGAGCTATAAGTCTGCTCTCCCTCTATGTCCTCATGGAGTGGAAGGGACAAATTTATCTCAATTAATAGTACTGGTGGTGATGGTGGAGGTGGTGGTGGTGGTGGTGGTGGTGGTGGTGGCAGTGGCGGTGCGGTGGTGGTGGCGGTGGTGGTGGCGGTGTTGGTGGTGGCGGTGGTGGTGGTGGTGGTGGTGGTGGCGGTGGCGGTGGTGATGGTGGAGGCGGTAGTGGTGGTGATGGTGGTGGTGGCGGCGGCGGCGGTGTTGGTGGTGGTGGTGGTGGTGGCGGTGGTGGTGGTGGCGGTGGCGGTGCGGTGGTGGTGGCGGTGGTGGTGGCGGTGTTGGTGGTGGTGGTGGCGGCGGCGGCGGCGGCAGCAGCAGCAGCAGCAGTAATTGAGGAGCCAGTATATAATTGTGAAGTCTGAGCTTAAACACGCGGTTAAAAAGGGGACTGGTGGAACACAGAATCATCAAGAAGCATTCTAAGCTAGTGACAGGTCCTTCCGCTTTAATCAAAGGGAAAGGACTCGCCCATACTTTTCGGAGAGGATATTTCTTGACTTCTGGATATGGTAACAAAGATGAATGCCCTTGCTTCTACCGGGAATCGAATCTCTGTCTTCCAACCCGAGGCCTGTAAGTATACTGATCGAAAAGCCACAGTTTGAAAAATTTATACGATAATGATGATAATAAATTTCTAATCCTGCCACATGTATCCTCAAAACGAGGTCAGTGAAAGAGACTTTTCATATAAAACACACATGAATGTTTTCTTGTACTTGGTCCACTTTTACATTTAAAAGCTTCATTCTTTTGACATCAAGAGAGGAAGAGAAAGGCCGGTCTTCTCATTTTCCCACTTCACGCTCTCCAGAAAGATTGCTTTGTCTGGAATCCTAAAAATTCCGAATATTTTAAATCAATCCCAAAATAAAAGAACAATGACTGAGGAATACAGGAACGGAAGAGATAAAAAGCACGAAAGGCAAATAACGTCAACAATTACTGCAAAGATCTGCGTTGCACCGCTCGAAACCAAAAAAATTTCAAATATTTGACTAGAAGACGATACGCAATATTGCTTCTTGTGGTGGGCTTATGTTCCAGGGGGTATGGCCCCCCACCCCAGAGGAGTCCTCTTATGTTGTGCGTTTGTCCTACCAACATGAACTTGCATATCGATTTCATGGTGTTCCGCTGTCCGCACAAAGCAGCACTTTCCCGACAGTGCTTCGTCTTCCGCCATGTGCACCACACACTTACCTAACACAACGCGCTGTCCTCGGCTTTATTTATCTCTTCACGGTTAGATCTCCATTCCCCTGACATATTACGTAGCGTCGTGTAGTAACTGAAAACTTTTTGACCCCTGAAGATGGGACCGATACGTTGTCCCGAAACGTCGGTAAAGAATTACCACACGACGCTGCGTAATATCCCAGAAGGGCGAAGATCTCATCAATATCGCGACGGAAGACTGAAATCACTCTTTATGGTTGTTTGTTTATGGTTTCTTTTCAACACTGTCAATACTTCAAGGTTACATATCTCCTAACGATAAGCAGAAAAGAGAATAATGCCTTAGAAATAACATACGAGTAGAACGAATGTGCCGAGACATAGCGGAATACTTCTGTGGTGACGGTTTTATGGACTTTATCCATCGTCCGAAGAGTAAAATATTAAAATATTAAAAAAATTAAAATCACAACGTTTCGGAAGCTGGCTCTGCTTCCGTCTTCAGGTGAATGGAGGGGGAGAAGAGAAGAACACCTACTCAGTTGGGCCCCTTAGACAGAGCTAGCTTGCATAACTGGACCTAAGGAGCCCAATAGAATAGGTGTTCTTCTCTTCTCCCCCTCCATTCACCTGAGGAGGGAAGCAGAGTCAGCTTCCGAAATGTCGTGATTTTAATTTTTTAATGTTTTACTCTTCGGACGATGGATAAAGTCCATAAACCCATCACCACACAATATTACACACCATCGTCAAAACTTTTAGAATTTATAGTGGAATATTGTCGAGAAATATGCCTAATTGGACTGTGTTAAAACCATGCAGATATCATTCAAATTACGTGAGGTCTGAGGTTTTCACAGTGGTGTTGCTGAAGATTCGACTCGTCTGGGATGTGACAGTGTATCGACTGGTAAATAGTTGCCGACGTTTCGGAAAATTTTTGTGCCTTCGATTTCGGGACTGTCTGAACCTGAAGGTGAAGGCAGTGCAATCCTTCGATTCCTCTGCCATTATTTACCTATCGACACGGCGTCACATCCCAAAAGACTTGAGCATTCAGCCAAATTAGCTCGTGTGGCAGCGAACTGCCGAACCCCGTACCTCCCGGAAATAAGCCCAGAGCGTTCATGCTGCATCGGCCTCCTCACAGTTAACTGTACATAAAAGGGCGTAATGTCTAAGTCAATAAGAAGTGTTAATATGATATACTGTAACTAAAAACGTGGAATTAGAATCCGTAGATTCAGTGCCATTAATATATTAACACCGCCGCTGAAAGGGATCCTCACGCAGTTACAAGCACCTCCCACCCTCAGAAATTAACGGCGTAATATTGATCTTCATGTCATGTCCCATGTTATCGTGTTATTCAAAAACTCAAATTGATTTTTTATTGAAAACAGTGATAAATTTAGCGAAGGATTTCGTGTGAAGCATTGAATTATAAAAACTGTCAATTTGGTGACAAAGCAAGTTTTGAGGCTAGATTTTAACAATTTCATTCACAGTGTTTTTCTTTTATTCTGTCCCTGAGCACTGCAGATGTCACGGGATGTCCCGGCAGATGCAGGTTTTCTGTTCAATAAAGCTTCCGTGCACGGAGAAACGATTAAAGGGACACCCTGTATAACACACAGAATCTTAATGCCAGTAAATCGTGTCAATTTGAAATATGGATAAGAGCATACCTTGTAAGCCAAGCCTCGGCATATATATGGGGGGTTTAAGAGGAGTTTTAAATGTCTGAGCAGTAAGCATTTAGCTGTTCTGCCGGCGGTCTTAACCCTTTAGAGACGAAGCGTATCTGTTTTATATAAGGACTCGGTGCGTACCGCGCTGTAAACACTCTCCACTTCGGTTATAAAAATCAATCTCTTAATGTTTTATAAGGCAAAAGTTGCTGTTTGTTCTGAGATCCGTACAAAACACATAAACGCAATGTGGGCACCACGTAGAATTTTTTATTGTTAAACCTGGTGGTATGTAAAGTTACCGCTAGGCTTTAAACGGCTAATTGGTACCACAATACCTGACGTTATATGCGAGGTGTCGGATAAACCGATGTCGTTATAACCGAGTTCTTCTCTTATTTCACCACGTGGCACATGCAATAAACACGCTGGCTTAAAAAGATTAAAAAATACCGGATTTCTTCTGCTCTTCTAAACACGCTAATGAACTTTGTGTTTCCACAAACAGACGAAAGGTTTCTTGGATAGGTTAGTAGTTGTTGGCTTTGCAAGACAGAGCATAGTCCGTGGAGTCAGATGATGCAAGCGTGCAAAGTGCGCATTCCCCGTGAGAGCCGAATACTTTATAAAGATCTCTGGGGGATGGTAAAGACCAAGTGACTAATTGCGTGAACCTCCATCATCATTCGAACGCACAGTACCGGAGAATTATACCGAACTCCGCTGGGAATCAAAACCATGCGCTATTCGATCGGAGGGTACACAGAACCGCTCAGTTATGCTACTGTAGCTCAGGATTGAAACATCAGCTTAATGCGAGTATTGCGCATGGTTCAAGGGCGCGTCTAATGCAAATCTAATGTAACGCGATGGGGTATAAATCTGACAACACTCGTTCCTCAGATGGCTACTTCGGCCATGTTGTATTTGACGCTGACAAGTGACGTCACTGAGAACACTGTGTTGCATGTCACAGTATGCTGCAAGACAAGTGTGTATTGGCAAGCAAGTCAAGTCACTGCGGTGCCTAATGGTAAAAAAGAATAAATTTTTTTAGAAACCAAACCTTGGTTACCATACTCACAAAAGCATGCCAGTTGCCCCTATCTAGAAACAGATTCAGTTTACGCCCCCCCCCCCATCCTATTCCTTAAATCCATTTTAATACTATCATTCCATCTACGCCTAAGTTTTTCAAGCCATCTATTTGCTTCACATTTCACTACCAAAAGCCTGCAGCTATCTTTTCTCCCATGCGTGCCACATGCCACGCCAATCTCATCCACCCCTATTCTACGGGTAACGGGTGTTGTTTCGCTAAGCGTAAATAGGCCGTGGCATGACGGCCACTCACTTCCATCTAGTGCTAATGTTAAGAATGAATGGAGCTATACCTCCACTTGCCAATATATTTTCATGGTTTGGTGTATAATTAAGCACAGTTTATATCAACATATATTCGCTCGAGTAATTCTGACGCGTTTTAGGCACGAACAAACATTTCCGCTTTGATTACTTAATGCACTACCCAGTATTATCTTCATCATATAATGAAGGCCAGCCGCAGGAACAAACGAAAAAAACATTTAAAGACATTCATTCCACATGACCGGTGCTAAACCCTGCAAGATTTAACGTTGCGTTGTTTACATCTCCCAGGTGGGAGGCCGGAAGACAAGCCAAGCAGTTTAACCTCCTCCCCCCCCCCCCCCACGGCTGCCCACTGTGCTCCACAAAATTACGTACCGTGGTTTAATTCTCTGTACACGAAGTGGCTTTAAATTCGGTTGAATCGTCCCTTTGGTCATGCAACTACGCGTTTTTGTAGTTTTAAGCAAGAAAAAACAACCCACGTTCTTTCTGTAAATACAAAGATTATAATCCGTCGATAGAGCTTTCAACGTGTAGCCATTTCTGTGAATAAATGCTGACGTCATTGAAAATATGTATTTTTCTCTCTAATAACTCGTCTGCGATGTGCGCATAAACCTTAAACCAAATTCAACGAAAAAAAATCCATTTATGTGCAACAAATATTTGCTGAATACCAATAAACACCGAGCATTTGTCACATACACATCACATTCAGTTCTTACGTCACTTCACAACGATAAATTTTTAGTCGATTTCGCAACACAACTGCGACCCTCAACTATCAGCTTCATAATATTAACTTTTTAAAGCCTAGCGGTAACTTTACGTACCACTAAGTTTAACATAAAAAAATTCTACGTGGTGCCCACATTGCGTTTATGTGTTTTGTACGGATCTCAGAACAAACAACAACTTTTGCCTTATAAAACATTAAGAGACTGGTTTTTATAACCGAAGTGGAGATTGTTTACAGCGCGGTACGCACTGAGTCCTTATATAAAACAAAGTACATCCCGTCTTTAAAGGGTTAATTTGTCCGTCCGTCCGTCCCAATGAAATAATTCGGCTTCCAATGGACGGATTTTCGTGGAGCTGTACATCTGATATTTGTAAAAAAGGACTGTAAAAAAAGGTCGAATTCCGTTGAGATCGGACAAACAACAGGCACTGCAGATGAAGACATGCTCTTCGCAAGTGTGGCAGGCTGTGCTCTCTGTGACGTATCGCCTGAGGCCGAAGTAATAGTTGACGATTTAAAAGTAGCAAATTAAAAAATGTTTTCTGTGAGAAATGAACAAAAGCAGAAAAAAAGAGTCAAAGATCTAAATAAAACAATCAATTTGTATGTACTTTAATTTGTTTCTAAGACACAGCGCAAGTGCACAGGGACAACAACAGGGACAATGCGCCTTAAGTATTGCGTACTGCGAAAATTCCCAGCGTTTTTATGGCATGGCACATAGGAAAGACATAAACACACTCTCTGGGAATAAATTTAGTTTTGGAATAATTTCTTCAAAAGCTGGTCCAGCGCAGTAAGCACGACACACCCTTGTGTTCCATTATCTTTCTAATTTCTCTGAGTTTTTCAACATTGCAATTCATACGCCTGGTCGCAAATATTTAAAAGTAAAAACAAAATTTCAAACACTTCAAATATTTTTATTATTAAACACACAAAGAATGTCGCAATTCTTCCTTATACAATGCAGCTTTTACCCATCTTCCTCTAAAATGAACAGTTTTTTTGTACCTTTTGCTTGTGCATAACCCACACTCAACAGTTCCAGTGCAGAACACGTATTCCGTAGGTTAAGTCCAAAAATGTTCCATGACTGCTCTTAAAATTTACAGATATTCATGACAAAACCAAGTCTCACTCAAAACTGTATTCTTTCAAATCTTAATGCGTAGTTGGACGGCACTGCAAACATCCCTTTCCCTAACACGTTCTGTCCGGCGGCACAGCCAGTATTCGCGGCAACTTCCGTGACGAAATGACAGTCGCCTGACTAACAAACCAGTATCGTTACTGAGCGTCCGTGGACCCTGGATTTCTTGACAGCATTACTGGTGTACCACTTCCCAGTCATAATGTGAGTTGTGGCAACGCAAATTTTCCAAAAATTTAAGATAATTTACATCATCATCATCGTCATCATCGTTTTTATCTATCAATGTATCTACCGACCCCTACACCTTTGCCAAAGCCCGATATTTTCACGAGAGTTTCCCTAGTAACGGCGTCAACAACATCATGTATAGGTGCTAAAATTTTTCTTTCTAGTAACTATATTTCAAAGCCATTTATTAGATAATTTCTCTTTTATGGAAAAACGTAACTTTTGAGGCCTACTTACACATAAATATCGCTCCCGTTCAATAAGCAAGCCTCAGGTGATACACCGTATCACGATAATCCGCAATTGTTCAGCATATCAATAACCTGCATTGTACAGACTATCTCACCAACAGCCTTGGAACACATCCTTTGGTTTCATAGTCTTACCTACTCACAGCAGGTGTCGAGGTTGTTTATTTTCACTTGATCACACTCAGACACACCACAGTCGGTAGGACTCCTCTGGACGAGGGATCGGCCCGTCGCAGAGACCTCTATCTGTCAACACAAGCACTGTACCAGAGAAAAAAATCCATGCCCCCGGTGGGATTCGAACCCACGATCCCAGCAAGCGCTCGGCCGCAGACCTACGCCTTAGACCGCGCGGCCACTGGGATCGGCCAAAAGAGAGCATAAAGAGAACTAATATGGTGGAAAGAACAGCCTTGCTGTCTTGTCAACACACAAACAACTTTCTACTGCCACTGACATCGTTCCCTGCTGTTTCCTCTGTCACCGAATCTCTCTTCCACCAACTAACGTCTTGAACAGCCAGGTCTGCTGGGATGTTAGGTTTGTAGCGAGTTATTTATCACATACCGACGTTTCGAAGACACATAATGCCTACATTTATAAGAGTTGGTAAGTACTTGAATACATAACAAGTGGGTCCTACGAACCCTTAAGAATGTAGGCGCTACATTCCTCCGAAACGTCAGGATAAGTCAAGTCATCCGTTACACAAAGCAACCTTGCAGAATACCAAAATCCTCCACGCCAACCGTACACCAGAAACCTCGCAATAACAACTTACCAAATCATGTCCGTTATTGTACACGGAAAATATGCAGCTTATCCCACAGTGAACACTGTGTTCACTGCATTACGTGCACAAAGCTAAACAGTTTCTTGAGCCCTAGTCCGTACCTCACAGAGGACAGAGCAACGGATTTCAATTAAATTTGGCTTGACGCGCTACTGCGCTTTAGACCTGCCACGTTCAAGCCAAACAAACCAATATCTGACGTCTGTTCTTTAGCAAACCCAGTGCTAATTCAGGTTTCACAGTTCTGTCGTCTATTATGTGCTATGATTATTACCCATTACTATCAGTCACTGTGGTTTATTATCGATTAACATCAATTACTGTCTAGTACTATCACTCCGCCCTACCCCACGGTCTCTTTCATCCACCGCTTCTCCATGCTGTATGCACACCAAGCGCTGATCTCATACACTGGAGCGCTTCCATCTCGAAATGCTGTGTTATGCTATCGATTTAAGTCAATTACTCTCGATTATTCCTGCCAAGCGCTATTCCATTGTGTCTTTCATCGGCTGTTTATTCATTCTTAGTGCCAAACCGAACGTCAGTGTCAGCCACTAGAGTGCTACCATCTAGTTGCGTTACGTTGCGTTACATGATAAACGCTGTACTCTTTCTGCTGCAACCCGGCACTTAGTGTAATATGCGAAGGATACAGGCAAATACGGTGCAGTCCGGAGGACTGATTTTGAGTATATTTGATGCAGCACGTACTGCCAATATTTAAAGTTCTTATCTTTTTTTTTGTCTGATACGTTATGGCTGTCACAAAAGGACACAAACAGACCTTATTTTATTCTATATATAGATGTACTTATTTATATATTTCGGGACAATTCCAAAAGCTCACACCTTGTATTTTCGAATGGTTGGAAGATAAGTGAGTAGGGAAATGGAAAGGAAATGCAAGGAATTACCCCTGGTCTAATTAAAATACTAACTCATTAGTTGCCCGGAGGGCCTGAATGAAACCACGACAGACCTCATTTAGGTTACCTGACTTCCGGTCGTCGTCGTTGTCCTTAACCTCTTCTACCTCCTCACAGAAAGTGTCGAGGGTTTTTTATTTTCACTTGATCACACTCAGACACACACCACAGTCGGTAGGACTCCTCTGTACGAGGGATCGGCCCGTCGCAGAGATCTCTACCTGGCAACACACAACACTCACAAGAGACAAATATCCATGCCCCCTGTGGGATTCGAACCCACGATCCCAGGAAGTGCTCGGCCGCCGACCAACGCCTTAGACCGCACTGCCACTGGGATCCTGACTTCCGGTACGAGTTATTAAACCTGGACTTCCCCACAGGAAACGTAGTGTTAGACACTCAACTGTGACACTCGCTGGTGGCAGTAAATCGCGTTAAGTTTAAAGGTTTGTCACGAAGGTGTGCTACTGAGTTGACACACCCTGTATATTACGGTCTTTTCCCATCGTTTCGTCTTCACTAAACAATACACAACGTGTATGCCGGCGGTTCTGATTTTGTCATTAATAAAAATCAAGAACTGTAAAAGCAACTCGGTTGGTTGAATTGGACTGGGGTAGCTCATATGTATCGTCACAGAATTGGACTGGGGTAGCTCATATGTATCGTCACAGAATTATGAACGCACATCATGCGCAATGTAATAAATAAATAAATAAATAAACACTAAAAATATATTTCAGAAAAGCCATAATATCACAGACAGTATAGTGAATAGGCTACACACTGTAAAACACAGGGAACGTGGTTCGATTCCAGGTGCGGACAGGAGGCTTCTTCTCCTCATCTTACAGACCTGTTCTGGAACTCACACATCCTCCCAAATAGTGCCTACCCGAGGTCCTTACCCCGGAACTAAAGCCGACAGGGCGTGAATTTAACCACTCACATCCACCTAGTGTCGAGGTTAGGAATGGAGATATACGCCCACTCTTCCATACTCCTTCAGCACAGCCACAAGGCGAACTTCACCCTTTTTTTTAGTGGAGAAGGGCACCGCAGCAGATGCCACGGACGCACCGCAGCCTTGAGGCTTCTTGTGCAACACTGTGATGAAGATGTTTATTTTTTGTCGTTTTCCAAGTGCTGGAGCACCGGTGGAATGAAATTGACAGGGGAACACATAAGTACTCGGTGAATAAACTGTCTCAGTGCCAATTTGTCCACCACAAATCCCACATGGACTGACCCGGAATCGAACCCGGGGCCTCCGCGGTGGGAGGCCGGCGACTAGCCACGGCACGGCCCCGAGCTTCACCTTGAAAATATCTGTAAGGCCATTGTCAGGCCAAGCCTTGTACAGCACGTTATGTCGCACCTTTCTTCGCCTCAGTGATAGCTTAATCACGTGAACGGGTGCTGGTTTCAAAATTCGAGGAAAAGTTGAGTACAATGCACAAGTTGAAGGCGATAATATAACGAAATGTACTGGCAATGATAAAGACAAAGGAACGTGACCGCCCATAAGATACTGGGTAGCGACCGTGAATTCTGAGCGCTGTACAGCATAAGAACAAGTTCCGGAATACAAATGTATGTAAATACGTACACAGGTAAATAGAGGTCACGCGGCGGTGCAACTGGTTGAGGCACTGCTTTTCCACGGCAACAATGGTTACGCGAACGCGCCTCAGTGTTACATTGTATGTACAGTGCCTCTCTTGTTACTTCGTCACCACCTTATAAATGGCACAAAGTTTGACACACTATTGGTAATGGTTCTGGAATACATGGTGCATTAAACAAAGGGAGTAAAGACAACATTAAATCACAATGACACCCCAAAAATGTGGTCTTCTGGTGCGACGTTTTTAGTGAGGTGAGGATGTTTTGGAGAAAAATATTTACTCTGCCTTTAGAAACAAACGATCTTACCAATGAATGTATATTCTTCCGGAATAATTTAATACAAAAAAGTACTGTATTAATGAACAGGCACTTGCATGCTGTTTAACCCTTTAAAGACGAAGCGTGTCTGTTTTATATAAGGACTCAGTACGTACCGCGCTGTAAACACTCTCCACTTCGGTTATAAAAACCAATCTCGGGGCAAAAGTTGCTGTTTGTTCTGAGATCCGTACAAAACACATAAACGCAATGTGGGCACCACGTAGAATTTTTTAATGTTAAATCTGGCCGTATGTAAATCTACCGCTAAGCTTTAAAAGGTTAATGTAAATGGCAACTCTTATTGATTTACTGGCGACTAACTCTGAGCAATGGCTGTTACCAAACACAGAAGGCTAGGGGGTAACAGACCTACTCAAACTTCTTACCCTGAATGTGAAACTTCATATCTCATTCCGCAGAACGAATATTCTGACTGAAGTTTCTTTGTGCATTTCTTAAATACCTTGAGGCAAATTCCGCAACAGTGCCCCGTATCAGGTCCTGGCTGCTTTGTTCCCCATTCTTTCGTATTCATTTCCCGTTCATTGTCTAACACTTCGAAGGTACTCAGTTTGAACAACTGGAAGATGATTTAGATTTGTGGTTACTATCATCTAGGATGTGACGCCTGTAGTTTGGTTTCGGAGAAACCCAGTGCTTCCTTCTTCACGGTACATCTCTTAATAAACATACAAACTTGATTCAACGACTCGTTAATAGAACACGAATATAATTAAAACATTTCTTCAAAAATTGCAGGTGAAGAAGCAGCAAATTAATTGGACTCCTCATTACCCACCTACCAAACTCGACGGTGTCACATGTCACTAGAGGTGTCATTAAATAAAAGAGGAATATTTGAATTATTCTGTTTAGTTATTTCAGCTAAAGACGCAGGCATCAGCTGATTCCGTCCGTCACGTTGGTATCTAGGCACAAAAGTACATGATATATAGCATAAGATCAAAATGTCACTTCAAGGCGTCATTAAATAAGGGATGAACTAAACCGAAATAATTACGCAGCTAACAGAGATCGAGTCAAAATTCGTCCAAATAAAATTACATTCCATTTACTAAACAGAAATACATGTTTCGACCTATTTCATGCCATCTTCAGGTTCATAATTCTTGTTTAAAACGTATTATTATATTATATTCCTCATATTCCTTCGTCAGCATGTTTTAAACAAAAATTGCGAACCTGAGGATGACCTGAAATAGGACGAAACATGTAGTTCTGTTTAGTAAATGAAATTTAGTTGCGTTTGGACGGATTTTTACTTGATTTCTGTTACAAACAACACAAAGCGATTACGCCCTTTAAATTTAAGCACCTACTTTTACATCACCCCTTGAAGTGTTCAAATAAAATCGCGCCTGTCGTCATACAAAGCAAGCAGTCTGTCCACACACAAAGGCGTTACAAAGCTCACACTAATCCCCTATAAACTGCAAACGTATACGTCTAATTCTGCTTAGATGTGAAACAACATCTATTATTTATTCAATATCATTTAAATAGTTTATTTTCACACACGCAACCCTTCCATTTCAAACCCCTCAGTCTGCTTTTCCTACTTCCAACCTAAACAAACGACCAACCACCAACACCACCACCAACACCTTACTTTACGTAAAGCCAGGGCGGAGGATAGGTACGAATTGGAGTTTATGGCCGCTTTCCTTTACAATTAGCGTCAGCCTATAATTATGACACCCACAGTGCAGCGGTGTAAGAGGGGTTGCCTAACGGTGCGTTGAGTTTGTAGAACGATACAACTGCAGACATTGCTTGGCAAGTTACAACATGAATTGCAAACTAAATTGCTCCGCACATCCTACGTAATTTCGATTTATTTCTCTCATATCATACAATTTAACATATAAAGAGTTGAAGACGTTAAGAACAGACTGAATAAAAATTGCCGCCTTCCTCGAGGTGATATCAGATTGGTAGCAAAGCAGCTGTCTTCTTTCTCTTCAAGGCACGCCACTGAGAGCCGCCGACACCAGGTTCGGGGCCGGGTAAAAAAATGGTTTCTGGCGCCACAGCAACGGCGGAACGGTTAAAAATCTTTACATTAAATCGGAAAGACTGACTCTCATTTGCAGAGTGACTTGGACTTGGTCTGAAAGGGTTCATTTTTAAAATGGACAACCAATGACAACATCGTGAAAGACAGAAAGAGCTGGTTCCTACGAAAGTATGGTACTTACCTACCGAACTATCACGGCATCATGTCCCACAAATCAAAGTTTCTCTTCAAGTCCTTGAGAATTTCAAATTCGTGAAGTATAAATTTTAAGAAAAACAGCGTCACAAAAATTAAGTCCAATTATAAATAATTTTTATTAAACGTTTTAAGAAATATCCGGTACATTCTTAGTATAATTTAGCACTCTCTGAAAGAGCAGTTTTTAACCCTTTAAAGACGAAGCGTATCTGTTTTATATACGGACTCAGTGCGTACCGCGCTGTAAACACTCTCCACTTCGGTTATAAAAACCAGTCTCTTAATGTTTTATAAGGCAAAAGTTGCTGTTTGTTCTGAGATCCGTACAAAACACATAAACGCAATGTGGGCACCACGTAGAATTTTTTAATGTTAATCCTGGTGGTACGTAAAGTTACCGGTAGACTTTAAAATGTTAAGTAAAGGGTCGTACTGATTTCATTTTCTCCATAACTTGTTCCACACATGTCACACGTTTCTGTGTGCATTTGGTACTGCCCTAACGCGTACAACAATTTGTGGCCGGTTTACTTCACTAAGCTGTCAATATTTGGCAGGTATGGCGACGACTGCACGTTGATGTGACCACGGAGTGTTCTTAGAGCGATAACCGACAAAACAGTCCCGAAGGATAAGGCAAAAACTGTCCCATTGTAATTATTTGATGTTATCATATTGAAAAACCTTCATATTTCTGCGCGTAGCTGGTCACAGTACACGCAACAGACAATTACCTCTCTAACGCAAGTAACCTCGTCCTTGGTAAAAACCAAAGAGTAATAAGTCTTCAGTTATCAGGAAATTCTACGTACAGGAGGCAACAAGTATTGTCGCGTGTTTAATTTTAGGTTCAGCAACTTTAGACGTTTAGTTCCTTGAAGCACTTCCAAAGTTTCACCTTCCAATTTATTGTAGTGATGGAGTCGCGGTGGTGTAGTTGGTTGAGGCACTGCGCTACAAACCGGAAGGTTGCGGGTTCGATTCCCGATGACGTCAGTGAAATTTTTCATTGACACAATCCTTTCAGTCGCACTATGGGTCGACTCAGCCTCTAACAGAAATGAGTACCAGGAATCTTTCCTGGGGGGTAAATGAGGCCGGTGCGTATGGCTGACAACCTACCACCTTCATGTGCCGATTGTCTAGAAATCTGGGAGCCTCGACCACCTGGAACCCTGTGGGCCTGCCCAGGCCTGTAATGGGACTCCTTTACCTTTACCATTGTATTGCAAGGATGGAGTTGTAGCCGAGGGTATGGAGTCCTTAGCTTACCGGATAGTAAAATTTATGGAATTATAGATTACGTAATTGGTGCCTTCACCTTCAATTCCCCCCAGTTAGGTCCACATATTTTCATCAGCGCCCTAACATTGCATTCTAGTGTTCTGTCGCTTTGTCCCTCTCTTCATGTGTTTCATTTAAGTACACTGACAGACTTGATAAGATTAAACAGCGCTGAGGATTAATGAACGAGTATGGAGTATTAGTGGAATGGTGCTGACAGCGGAAACTGACGTTCAGGGAGAAAAACTGCCCCTGTGTTACTCTGTCCACCACAACAGGCAAATAAACTGGCCGGTAATTGAAACCGGACCTCTGATGTGAAAGCTAACCACCTGCTTTTGTTATGAAATCATCAAACTCTGGTTTTAGTTGCCTTTAGAAATAAGCCGATATTTCTGTAAGAGTAAAACTCAAATTCTGCGCGAAACTGTACTGACTTGTTAGGCGCGTCACGATAAAGGCAACCCCAGCATTTAGCTAATACAGTCGAAATCGGCTATAACATCATAAAAGGGACTGAATATTTTGTGTCGTTATAAACGGGTGTCGTTATAACCGAGAAAATATAATGTGGTTAACACTGACGAATTAATTGATACCACAAAGTATCTGACGCTATAGGTGAGGTATCGCATAAATCGATGTCGTTATAACCGGGTTCCACTACATTAGTGTATTTTATCTCCCATAGACGTACCGTCATTGCGTGTCATAATCGTTACATATGGTGCTGTACATATTCAAATGTCGGTCATGTAAATTTATGCTCGAAGTAGCTGTGAATATTTTTGCTATAGACAGATCGCGTTTTTCATATTACTATTCTAGCTTATCGGTGTGTGAATGCGTGGCTGTACCTCCACACACAGACAGCTAGCTGTTTCCGCATTTTGTGCGATGTATATTGTTTCAATTTACAATACTGGCATAGATAACTTCAGTGGAGTGCAGACTCATATTCATGCACTCAGCGGAATGCCAATTAACCTTTCAAAGCCTAGCGGTAACTTTACGTACCACCAGGTTTAACATTAAAAAATTCTATGTGGTGCCCACATTGCGTTTATGTGTTTTGTACGGATCTCAGAACAAACAGCAACTTTTGCCTTATAAAACATTAAGAGACTGGTTTTTATAACCGAAGTGGAGAGTGTTTACAGCGCGGTACGGACTGAGTCCTTACATAAAACAGATACGCTTCGTCTTTAAAGGGTTAAAAATTAAATATGTAAAACACAAAAGTTACTGCATGTACCACACAATGTGTTTATGTTTTTTCCCCTGTGATTTATAGTGATTTGTTTCTCAGGAAAAAAACGGTAGTTTTGTCCTATCATCATTAGCAGCCTGATCTCTGTATACACGCAGTGTTCTCCCCGAGAGAGGATAACGGAATTTTGTATTATTATCTAGATGACCTTTGCCTTATATATATATGGTTCATTTGGCTTGTTTAACCCTTTAAAGACGGAATGTGTCTCTTTTATAGAAGGACTCAGTGCATACCGCGCAGTAAACACTCTCCACTTCGGTTATAAAAACCAATCTCTTAATGTTCTATAAGGCAAAAGTTGCTGTTTGTTCTGAGATCCGTACAAAACACATAAACGCAATGTGGGTACCACGTAGAATTTTTTAATGTTAAACCTGGTGGTACGTAAAGTTACCGCTTGACTTTAAAAGGCTAAGTTAACACAGTTACGCGACAAGTAGGCCAAAGTTTGCTTGTTTTCTTCGTTTGTAATAAAAGATAGATTTATTGCGTTCATAAGTCTGTGGATTTTCAAGTTAAAAACTTACGAAGTAAAACGCCAATATTTGTAACACTCGGCAGTAACACCATAAGACTACAGATTATCCAAATTTGACACTAACTCCCTAACTTCCACTAAATGAAAATAGAAGTCGTTAGAGCTTTGCTAATAATGACTTTACCGCTGTTTCATATTTACAAATGCAATAAGCAGACTTGGAAAAAAAAGCAGACTAGCTCCTCATCAGTATGGAATTTAATATTCCTGAAACAAAGCTGAAGAGATAACAAATTGTCGTTCTCGGAGAGGTTTTTGTGAAATCTCCTATATTTCTGTATACTAATTCACTCTTCTTCCGTCACGAGTGTCAATTATTTCTGGTTCTGTAAGTTCCGTCACCAACTTTGTTCCTCTGCATCAAGGACTGGAGTAAAATTCGTGCTAATCGCCACGGAAACATAAAAAGGCGATAGAAATGAAAGCAAAATAAAAAACAGAAAGCGGGAGGAAAAAAGAGAAGCCTGTACTAAGGATAGATTTAGGTTAGGGAAGACGGTGCAGCGATGATCCAGGAGTTGCGACAGAGACGAAGATAATTCACGTCAGTAGAGCTTCAGAGTGCGATTAATCATGCCTGGCTGTAGGAAGACAGGAGCGCCTGGCTGCGTCCATACTGTCTGCGACCTCTACACAGCAAGAGTGTACCAACTGCTGCGTCAAGTTAAGCAGCGTCCCATCGTAACAAATATCGTGACACTGGCAGCATCACAGTGGCGGCTAGAAGGACTGCCTTATATCTGACGCCGTGTAGTTTCACAGAAAAGTAAAAATGTTATGGAGGCAAATTCCGCCTCTGTCGTCAGGACAAGGAGTAAGATGCGCCGAGAAAATTGGTCAGTCATATGGAGGAAAGACAACAGGATCAATGGAGCATGGCAACTTAAACGACAGCGGGATCTTTAAAAATACCTGTATAGATAAGAATAAAATTAATAAGAGTTGAGAAAAAACAACGTTCCTAACTACTAAATTTCATGGCGTCATACTCCAGAAAATAGAACCCCTCCCTAAGATTCAAAGATTTAGAGATTATAAGATATATTGCGTTCATTTATGTATGATTTCTTCAATTACGCTGCCAAATACAAAAGTAACAGAGGTAAAAAGTTTAGGAAAATGATAATTTAACATAAGACACAAATGGGAAAATGGTCAGTAAAACACGAGGTCTTATTGGGGGTTGCACAGAGGTGGAATGAGAACATGAGAAAAAATTGGAAAGGAAATGAAAGAATGTAATGGTAGAGTAACGTTAGTAGCAGAGTAGTGTGAGTAGACAGTAAAATGAGAGAACAGACCGATATATGGCGGTGCATATTTAACGCACCTGTGCTCTGTAAAAGCCCGCTGTTACAGGGGCAGGACTAATGTGAATAACGAACCGCAAGAAGATAAAAATAAATAAACAATAAAAACCTTTCTTACCGTCACAATATTTAGGCGTGATGACAGGTTTCTGGACTTTATCCATCGTCTGGACAAAAATATTACAATATTAAAAATATTACAATATTAATATTTTAATATTACTTTCCAGACGATATATAAAGTCCAGAAACCTATAACCACACAATGTTATACACCACCGTCAAAACCTTTTAGAATTTAACAATATTAAGGTCATACTGCAGGATAATTAACGCAAAATTAATCACAAAGGGTAGGTTACGAAATTGTTTTGACTTAATTTGAGATACTAAGCAGATATTTGCCTACAGGGACTCAGTAAGACCACGACTAACCCCACACCGATTATAGCATATTTCCGATTCTAACTTCGAACCCGCCGGTTACATGACGTCACGAAGGAGGCACGTTGAAGGGTCTCATAATGCAAAATTCTAAGGCTTTAATAGCTTTAGTCATTCCTCATATGCTGACACTCGCTCAGCTGGTCAAAAATTATCTGCCTTTTTTAAAGGTTAAAGAATGTTATCATCGTATTTTTAAAAGGCTCCATTCTAGACGTATTTATAAAAATCTGTTTTATTACTATCCACCAATATATGCCTAGATTTTCAAATGGATTACTTCCTTCAGTTTTCCGACCAGAGTACATTTCTTATTTTACGATAAGCACGCCACTCTCTCTGCTATTTTAACCTCCGTCGGCTCGGCAATTGTAATAAAGAGTGCAAATAACAAAGTTACTCACAACTGTAGTTTTCGCCACTCTCGTTACTTCCTCTAAGCATTTCTCTGTCAACCAATTTCTGCAATTAATAAACAGGGTCTCTGCGTCTTAAGGCTCACCTCGCTTAGCCGGTTCACCCCCTGTCTGCATGACTGGACCTACAGAAAGTCATGACAGTTGTCTCCAAACTTATAATTCTCGTTTCTGTTGTTTTTTACTAAATTGAGTTAAACATTATTACTCAAAATCAAATTATTTAATCCAGTATGTCCTTCTAATGAATGCTTGTGACTTGTCTTACACATTTCACAAGCCTATCTCATTAACCTTTTAAAGCCTAGCGGTAACTTTACGTAACACCAGGTTCAACATTCAGTAATTCTCCATAGTGCTCCAACCGCGTTTATGTATTCTGTACGTATCCCGGAACAAACTGCAACTTTTGCCGTAAACATCAGCAAATCATTCGTTTTTGTAACCGAGGTTGAAAGTGTTTACTGCGCGATACGCAAGTCTTTCTATAAAGCAGACTAAATTTCGTCTTTAAAGGGTTAATAAGGTCAATAACTCTCGATAGTTCAACTGTTTACACTAGTAGTTACTAAGCTACGGGCACGATAAGAGAGGGACCAGGGTTTGATCTCTCTCAGGGACAAGCCTTTTGTTTACTCCATACCTTAGTGACGCCCTGAGGCACACCCAGCCTCCAATTCAATCACAGCCGGCGACTTTGCGACCGAGGCCTGAAGCTGACGACTCACATCCATTTAGGGCTAAAGTTAAGAATGCGTGGAGTTATGCCTCCACACTCGCATGCATCTTCATAGTGGTGCTTTATGAAGTAGAGGTGTGAAAACCTTATTTACGAAGCACATTAAAATGTCAGTGTTACACAGATCTGGTTTGTAGCTTGCTATGACACAACCTGCTTGTTGCTTTAAGTGCTTAAAGCACAGCGGTTACTATATATTCCGCCAATTTGAAAATTACAATATCGTGCAACTGTAAGAAACAAACAGCGGGTTTTCCTTTAAGCAGCATTAGGCTTTTGGTATTTACAATAGGAAAGCAATGTGTTTTCTGTGAAGAAGGAATTGCATTTTTAAGCATTATTCTGTTTCATTTCAGGATTAGAAGTGTTGCCTTTACGAAATTCGCTTTCGAGTGTTTAAAATTCTTGTTTAAAATTCGGTACACCCCTGATTCGAATATCGACCCGTTTACCTGGCTGATGTCGTGAACATCGCCAGTAACCTCCGATAAAACACTGAATATACATTAAATTAAGTCAAAACCGGTTCCTTCCACATTCTTTCCTATTTATTACGTACCACATAACTTCATTCTTTATCTTCTTTAACCCTCTAAAGACGAAGCGTATCTGTTTTATATAAGAACTCAGTGCGTACCGCGCTGTAAACACTCTCCACTTCGGTTATAAAAACCAATCTCTTAATGTTTTATAAGGCAAAAATTGCTGTTTGTTCTGAGATCCGTACAAAACACATAAACGCAATGTGAGCACCACGTAGAATTTTTTAACGTTAAACGTGGTGGTACGTAAAGTTACCGCTAGGCTTTAAAAGGTTAAGTACGCCGTTTAACGACGCTGTCAACTGCTAAGAATATTTAGCGTCAGTGATGAGTAAATGAGTATGGAGCATTGGTGGAATGATACTGACAGGAGAAAGAAGAAGCGGAGGAAAGTCTGTTCCTTTGCTAAATGTTCACCACAAAACTCAGATGGACTGTTCTGGGATTGAACCTGGGCCTCCGCAGTGTTACCATTATATCGTCTCTGCTACCTCCGTAAAATTTGCAAAAAACAATTCTCTTACACAACTAATTTTGTGTTAAATTTTACTAAATGAGTTACATAAAACACCTATGTACTTGTGTAGTGGTGGGTTTATGGACTTTATCCATCGTCCGAAGAGTAAAATATTAAAAATTAAAATCACAACGTTTCGGAAGATGGATCTGCTTCCGTCCTCAGGTGAATGCAGAGGGAGAAGAGAAGAACGTCTGTTCTGTTGGGCCCCTTACTGGCCATCACTCGAATTAAGGGGTCCAACAGATAACGTGTTCTTCTCTTGTCCCTCTCCATTCACCTGAGGACGGAAGCAGAGCCAGCTTCCGAAACGTTGTGATTTTAATTTTTAACATTTTTAATATTTTACTCTTCGGACAATGGATAAAGTCCATAAACCCATCACCACACAATATTATACACCATCCTCAAAACCTTTGAGAATTTATCTATTTACTTTTCCACAATGATCACAGAAGAGTGTCTCACAAACCGCACTGTAAGAGAATTACTCTATTATAACCTATTTAAATGCAATTTCTATAAGAATTACATATAAAAATTCCTTTCGTACCTCACAGGGAACGGAAACTTTCTCCGTTTTAAACGTCAAAGGGTAAAAGTTATTTAGACTAACAATAGCTTTAAGATACTCACAAAAAACACATACAGACACTATCTAAAAAATGTGCTTTCCCCTTAAATACTAAATCATGTGGTACATACACTAACAACCTGACTTAAACGGTTAACGACAAAGTACAAAATGTTACTTCGTAAACGTAAAAATATAGCCACGTTGATGTGTCACTTATATGCATGTTGCACTAACATCACAGTCAGCCATTGCCATGGACATGTCCAGACATGATTAATGCTCCAAGTTCTCTCAATGATGTCTCTCTGCCTTTCTCCTGCACAGTACTTGCCTCCCTCCCTCCCTCCCCGCAGTCATTCCCATAATGTGTGTACCAACACACCTCAGTAATACACCTGCAGCAAGTATATTGTATTCGGGTACCATTATCATTTCCACTTCATGCAAGTTACAACAACTGGGCTAGTTTCACCACGGGTATCCTATGTTATAAGAGAGACAGGAATTGAAAATTTTACAGTTCCCAATTCTAACTATGCTTTCCACATAAAATCCCTTCTGTCGATTCACTATGATGTCTTACAGCTCTTTAGGGATATTTTGTAATCACGTTTTCATTGATTATGCTCCATGTAAGAATAAAAATTCCGGGCAAAAAGCGTGAAAGAATACGCTTAATAATCTGCGTAATAATTCAGTGGAGTTCAAATTTATTCACACGCACATTTAATAGCGCAGTTACAATTATGAAGCCAGAAAACTTGGAAGAACTGCGCGTAGATGGGAGGATAATACCAAAACGAATCTTCAAGATATAGAATGGGGACATGGGCTGGATTTATCTGGCTCAGGATAGGGATAAATGGCGGGCTGTAGTGAACACGGTAATGAACAATCGGGTTACACGAAATGCAGGGAATTTCTTGACTAGCTGAAAACTGTTAGCTTCTCAGGTAGGACTCTACTCCATGGACTTATTTATTTATTTATTTATTTATTTATTTGGTTGGTTGGTTGGTTGGTTGGTTGGTTGGTTGGTTTGCTTGCTTGCTTGCTTGCTTGCTTGCTTGCTTGGTTGGTTGGTTGGTTGGTTGGTTGGTTGGTTGGTTGGTTGGTTGCTTAGTTGGTTAGTTGGTTAGTTGGTTGGTTGGTTGGTTGGTTGGTTGGTTGGTTGGTTGTTTGGTTGGTTGGTTGGTTGTTTGGTTGGTTGGTTGGTTGGTTGCTTGCTTGCTTGCTTGCTTGCTTGCTTGGTTGCTTGCTTGCTTGCTTGCTTGCTTGCTTGCTTGGTTGGTTGTTTGTTTGTTTGCTTGCTTGCTTGGTTGGTTGGTTGGTTGCTTGCTTGCTTGTTTGTTTGCTTGCTTGCTTGGTTGGTTGGTTTGTTGGTTGGTTGTTTGTTTGCTTGCTTGGTTGGTTGGTTGGTTGGTTGGTTGGTTGGTTGTTTGTTTGCTTGCTTGGTTGGTTGGTTGGTTGGTTGGTTGGTTGCTTGTTTGCTTGCTTGCTTGCTTGGTTGGTTGGTTGGTTGGTTGGTTGGTTGGTTGGTTGCTTGCTTGCTTGCTTGCTTGCTTGCTTGCTTGGTTGGTTGGTTGGTTGGTTGGTTGGTTGGTTGGTTGTTTGGTTGGTTAGTTGGTTGGTTGGTTGGTTGGTTGGTTGGTTGGTTGGTTGGTTAGTTAGTCAGTCAGTCAATCAGTCAGTCAGTCAGTCAGTCAGTCAGTTAGCTGGTTAGTGTAGAATTTAAATGTATCACAAGTTTTGGCAGCTAGATGTGTTGTTACCCAGCTAATCTTCCTCTATAAATCCTGATACCCTAATGGTCTCCAAATACGTCACGATACAATAATGTTAAAATGTGACCTCTAGAAAATCCGGTTACGTTTACCAGAGTCCCCGCATCTAACTACGAAGCTTGCCTGCTAAGCCATGAAGGAACTCCATCTCTTATATACGATCCTTTTTTCATCGTCTTTCATATTTCCTTTAAAACTCTTGTGAAGGCAAAGAAAGCAGAAAGCCTCATAGTGCTGTTGATGTTTAAAATTTGCAGAATGAAGAAGAAACCAAGTATGAAGGAAGATTAAATTCCGTAAGAAAGGGAGACTGAAAATGAGAGGCGGTGTGTTCGCGTGACGGTCGAGTCTCCACAGACGTATCAATACGTTGTCTTACATGGCTGCATGTAAACGATGTAAAAGACATAAACGTGGCGCCATACACCGACTGCTGACGCCGGTATGACATGCTACTTTTCAGCTTAAGACTAAAACATTTCAGCCAGCACTGACGGACAGTGTGTTTGTCAGATCACCCCGTAGCGCAGAATGTTCCATTTTTATTATAACTTGTTAATACTTCTGAATAATTATGACAAATAATTTCAAGGACAAAGTTATTTTTGTGTGGTGACGGGTTTATGGAATTTATCCATCGTGCGAAGAGCAAAATATTAAAAATATTAAAAAATTAAAATCACAACTTTTCGGAAGCTGGCTCTGCTTCCGTCCTCAGGTGAATGGAGGAGGAGAAGAGAAGAACACCTACTAAGTTGGGCCCCTTAGACAGATCTAGCCTCCATCCCTGGAGCTCTATCTAAGGGGCCCAACTTAGTAGGTGTTCTTCCCTTCTCCCCCTCCATTTACCTGGGGACGGAAGCAGAGCCAGCTTCCGAAACGTTGTGATCTTAATTTTTTAATATTTTTAATATTTTACTCTTCGGACGATGGATAAAGTCCATAAACCCCTCACCACACAATATTATACACCATCGTCAAAACCTTTTAGAATTTATCAAAATTATTTTCGTGTGGGCGATATAACGTGTTTATGAGATCTCTGTATGCTTAAACACGTGTCAAGGTTTTTAAAAATTTAATATCATTCAAACCGCGCGTTTTGATTGTAATTATATATACAAAAATGCACATAAAATATGTACCAGTACAATATACATAACCTCTGCCACATGTTTCGGCGAATGTTCGCCGTCTTCAGGCAGACGATAACACAAAGGTAAATTCCTTTGCATTATCGTGCACCTTTGCAAACAGCTCACGTTTAACGCTGCCTCGAAGAAATTTTAGTAGCCGAAACATTAGATAAACTATGGCCGGACTCGAATTAACATTGTTTTCTGCAGTAGCTGGTGGACCTTCATCGGTCAGACTGGTAGATAATTTAATTAATAATTAAGGTAACAGAATGCTATGTTTTACGTTGTTTGGCTCTAGGTTTCGGTTTTCAGAAAAGTAACCCCAATGTTAAACAAGGTCATATTTTATACTCACACACCTTTCTCACCTGTATAAAATGATGATAAGCATATGGCTATTTGGGTTTGGGTTTTGCACTTGGCCTTCTAACACGCAGTGATAAAAAACCAACTACGGCCTTCTGTGTACTTATCATAAAACTTCTACGTGACACAAGCATTTAGGTCCAAAATAGAGCAGCCGCAGCGTCGCCAATAATGCAAGCAACACTACTCGTTTTACGTTTCATATTTTATATTATACACTTTTAATTCACGATGTTAAGAATATTTAATGAATTGATTTTGGCAGGGTTTAGCAAGCTTCATTGATAACAATGAAAATGGCATGATTGATTCCGAAATAATTATGTCACTTAAATTTTCTATGACAGGCGAACAGAAGTCTTAAATAGGCTCTTGTATCGCATATGTGGTAGTTATTCTGAAGTTACATTGGGTCATTGATGTTATATGGCTGCTCGGGAATTCTGTAACATTTGCAAACACACACATGAACAAATATAAGAGTAATTAGATGAGGCGAGTGGGAAAGGCAGTACGCATATGTTACATTATGCGGCCCGCACGCACACACACACATGGAATTTTAGTCGAAAAACCTGAAAGGAAGTCACTGACAAGACCTGGGCACAAATTACAGGATAGTGTCAACACGTAAGGCCCTAGGAGTTGCAACAGCGGTGACGTCACTTGTATTATGATGTCAGGCACACCGTAACTTGTAGGCACTATGTCGACATTTGCTTAGAGCAACTGAGGGAAACAAGAAGAATTCTTAGTCAATATAGTCGGTTTCCGGGTCACTATTTGAACTCCGTTCCTCCAGATCATGCAGTTGGCCTAGAAACCACGTGGTCGTGTTCACTCCTCGTTCACTGGCCATATTAGTGACGACTGTTTGATGAACAGCTGCATTAACCCCACTGTGCAGGGCGTCTCCTGCTACTCCATAATTACGCATCACTGCCACAAGTTTCCGGGTCACAAAAAGAGCCCTCATTTCTCATACGCTCTACCCCTTCCATGCGTTTTGTAATACATACTAAAATGGCCTTAATAACTGCATTATTATTATTATTATTATTATTATCATCATCGTCATCATCATCCCCTTTATGCAGGGTATTCACACTTATGTACCTGAAACAAACCGTGTTTCTAGGGTACACAGTGCCGCAGCTATTCTGCACGTACTGTTAATGGTGCATATAGCGCTGTCTTCAATATTACACTGTTTTGCGCTTCTACATTAGCACTTTCCGCAGTGTGTGTGCTGTGCCCAGTACAGCTGTTTTCTGTAGTTCCTGGATATCGTGCTGTCCCGGTACGCTGCTCAAGTATTTTCTGAAGGATTTTGAAATGGTTCCAGTTGCCCCTATTATAACTGGCGTCACCTTTGTTTTTACGTTCCACATGCGCTGTATTTCTATTGTAATGTCTTTATATTTTAGAATCTTCTCAGCTTCTTTCTTTATCACATTTCTGTCTCCGGATTATGATGTCCGGTTTATTGTTGGGAAGGTTTCTGTCGGTTTGCACTTGTTGATTCCATAACACGTTACCTTGCCCACGTCACTTGTTTCTACTGATTTTGGTACATGTTCATACCAGAGTTCATTGTATAATCTATTATTATTATTGTTATTAACAATCATTTAACGCAAAGTGCTGTACAAAGAAAGTGAAGGTCAACGTGTCCCTGTGCTTAATCAAGCACCGCACAATCATGACGTATCAACACGCTGGAGATCTAATTTTGACGAATGACGTCCGGTTGTGTTTCAGCAGATATCAACTTCAGGAGAACACCGTCGACGCAAATACACATTCTTCTTGGACTGTTTAAACCTTCAAGATGGGACCGATAGGTTGTACCGAAACGTCGGTACATGACTACCAATCAACGCTGCGTAACATATCAGAAGAGCAAAGATCCCATTCGCACCGCGATGGAGGCTTGAAATCACGCAAAATACAAATTTGTTGTAAAAAAAATATTTTGCGTATAATACGCCACAATTTTTGGCCCATCTTTTCTATGTTCTTGTATTTGATGATGGTCCGGGCCTTTTCGGGCCGAAACACGTAGCGTTTTATAAACAAAACATTGTTTTACAATAACTTTGTGTGTTCGACAGTGACTGCATTCAAGTGGAGATCACTCTTTACGTTTCGGCGCTACACTGGGGTTCATGGCAACGAAATCCCCTATGGCTTACCCCGGAGAACAGCCGACGGTATCCATCCTACAGAAGACTGCCTGGTCCGGTCCACACATTGGGCAGAACAGTGAAGTCTCTGTTGCCACCACGAATAGAACCTCGATTTTGCGGTCTTCAACCCCGTAATGTAAGTCACTGTATTGATGGAACCAATCCTGTTATGCCTTACCGATTCAGACACGAGAAAGACCTTTTTACTGCCGAGTCTCCACGGTTGATATCCTTCTATTGTTTGGCTGACACAAAAGGCTAGAACTGAATGTAAAAGCATGTAACATGAGACCATGAATCGCATCGGAGGGCGTGGTAATGATTGTTCCGTATCTTGTGGTATCAAAAGGGTACATGAAGTCTGTTGTAAAAGTTTAAGAGACAAAAGAGGCCTGAACAGAGGATGGAAAGAAAGTGATAATGCGGACATGATCATCTGTCATCACTGTCATCAATCCCTCTCCCTCTATCATGTGCAGGAAGCATTTAACACTCTTGGCCCGTTTTAGCGCGTGCAGAATCCTTGTAATGTTCAGCCTTACAAAATGTATCCCTTTAAAGCCTTGTGGTTACTACACATACCGCTAGCTTTAACACTAAAAAATTCTGCTTTCTGCCCACATGGTGCGTATGTGCCTTCTTTAGATCTGAGAATAAAAGATGATATCGCGTTTTTTCCTATACAATATTGACTGGTCTTATAATTGAGAAGAAGTGTGTTCACTACGCAGTACGGACTGGATCTGTAAATAGTATTCAGATTAATTTCAAACTTCAAATGCCATTCGATGGGCCAGGCGGTTAGTGGCGAGCCATTCACCGTGGAGGCACCGGTTCGATCCCAGGTCACTCCAAGTAAATTTTGTGTTGGCAGAAGTAACACTCCGACAGGTGTTTCGGCCAAGCATTGTTCTTTTCCTCTGTCAGCGTCATTCCATCAATGCTCCGTGCTCTTCTTCACCTACACGTTGCTCCTACCTGACGGATAAACGGGCGAAGACGGGGAACTTTCCCAAATGCAAAGCTCTTTCGCATAAAGAGGGGCACTGGGTACAAAAGTACCTTCACTTTTTTTTGGTTAAGATGTTTGTACAAGTTCCACGGAACAGCCATAATTTAGTATGGAGAGAATACGTACCCAGTCACGACATGTGCCACAAGCTACAGCGTATTCTATACCACCCTCTATGTAAATGTGTCACACGCCGGGTCCCGTTCTGCCAACTAGTGGGAAAAAACCGGAATCCATATCCCTTTGATTTTGTTAAGCGCGTTCGCAACATTGCGAAAAGCGACTATTAGCTTTGTCATATCTGTCCGTCTGTCCATCCGCCCACATGGAAGAACTCGGCTCCAAATGGACGAATTTTCATGCAATTTTGTACGTGAGTACTTTTCGAAAATGTGTCGAAAAAATCAAGTTTCATTAAAATCTAACAAGAATAACGGGTACTTTACATGAAGACCTGTGTACATTTATGATAACATCCCGCTGAATTCTTCGTAGAGTCAGAAATGTTTCAGACAAAAGTTGTAGAGAAAATCAAAACACATATTTTATGCTCAATAACATTTTTCCGAAAATCGTGCCTTTCATGAGATAATGTGGAAAATTTGGTAGAGCCAGACAGGCCACAGATTACAATATAATATGGCGCATGCGTTTTGCACGCTGGATAACTAAGGCTACAGACGCACACTCAGAATATGTAATACTTGTTGCTTTTCCACTGCAACTATGGTTACGCGAACGCGCCTCAAAATGTCCTTACACCAACATTGCCTATCTCGTTGGAAGTGAATCCTAAATAGTTTCTACTTTTAATATAGACAACGTGGGACAACCGAAATCAGAACACTGCACAATCTATGAGCCGGAGGGCCCATAATTCGGGCCCCAGTTTGTAGCAGGAGCAAAAAACTTTTCTTTTGACGACAGGCAGAGGTCCAGTGATTGCCTGGATTAAAGCAGCAAGGACGTGAAACGGAGCATTTAACTCCAAACTTTAGTGAGGCTAGGAATACGTGAAGCTATGCGTCTGCTCCCCCCATACGTCGCTATGAACTGGTGATAGTTACACGTGTACAAGTAGCACTGTTAGAACAGCTGTAGGCACTCGCCTACGATAAAGTAATTTTGTATTGATGGATAAAAATACCTTACATTTGTGCCAGCATGGTTAGTTTTAGTAATCACACTCAGCGGTCGGTGCGCTCTCGACAGCCCGCAGCCACTATTATCCAGAGGCGTATTATAGAAACTGTCCGCGTAGTATGATGCGGTAGGCCAGGGATTTGTAATTACAGACCACGCAATAAACCTCTGAACGAAATGCTGTACGGTAGGCATCACAGTAAAATTAGCGCTTGGATAAAAGAAATGGCCGATCCCAGGGGCCGCGCGGTCTAAGGCGTGTGTCTGCGGCCGAGCGCTTGCTGGGATCGTGGGTTCGAATCCCACCGGGGGCATGGATGTTTGTCTCTTTTACAGTGTTTGTGTTGTCTGGTAGAGGTATCTGCCACTGGCCGATCCCTCGCCCAGAGGAGCCCTACCGACTGTGATGTGTGTCTGAGTGTGATCAAGTGAAAATAGAAACAACCTCGACACCTACTGTGAATAGGTAGGTAGAAGAGGGAAGGTCTGCGAAACGGATACAAGAAATATTCATTGCCGTGCCCACTAAAGCCTTCAAGTCGTTCCCATCTTGACGCAGATAAATTCAGTTTATATTCTCAAGCTCTGTTTTGTCTGAGATTAGTTTGAACATTATATCCAGCAACTCATGCGCAGGTCTACTAAGCATTCTAGGCCATTCAGCTTTTAAGATGAAAATTTGTATGGATTTCGCACTCCCCATGCCTGCTAGTTATCCCTTCCATCCACTTAGCTTTTCACACTAAGTCTGTAAAATATATTCCTTACTGCGGAGTTCTCATGTGCCCAGCTACTCAGGAAATTCCCCTAGACTTGCGTAACTCGAAATTTCAATACATTCAGAAAATTTTAGCAAAGAAGAAACAAGTTTAGAGTCCTTTTAAAAAAAATCCATTAAGACGAATCGTGCTGAGATTGTTGACTAAAAAGGACAGTTTGTTTCAAAACAGTACAGTGATGAGGCTACGGGCTGGACGGTCCCGGGTTTGACTCCCGAGAAAAATGCAAGGAGTTCATTACGTCTCGGAGGAAGGGGAGTCTTGCCCGGGGACAAAGTGGCCGAGGTTACAAGGCAGCCACTTATCTTCATCTAGAGTCGAGGACAATAATGTGTGGAACTATACCTCCACTCCCCCATACGCCTCCACGGCCTGCGCGGAGACAACTTTTACTATTTTGCATTTATAATCAACTTCTAACCAATCTGACCTAAATTTATCCGTCTCCTCCTGTAAAGAAAAGTTGAAATAAAAAATAAGTGAAAATGAGTTAGGCGAAGAATGAAATTGTGCTTGTTGATAGGATCAAGTCAGCACCCAGTTACGTCATCAAAACGAAATATTTCCATGAAGTGATATAACTTGAAGTATGATTAAGTTCATACTGCGTAAGCCTCTTACGCTGCATGTTATTGTTTTGAAAAGTGATGTCGTCCCTCTGAACAGGAAACTAAACCTAAATCATATCTAAAGATTTAGCTCGTACCGCGCAGTAAACACACACCTCTCGGTTATAAAAACCAGTCAGTTAATACTGTATAGGGAAATAATCGCTGTTTGTTCTGAGATCCACACAAAACACATAAATACACTGTGTGGGCAGAACGTAGAATTATATTTAAAGATTCAGTGCGTACCGCGCAGTAAACACACTCCGTCTCGGTTATAAAAACCAGTCAGTTAATGCTGTATAGGGAAATAATCGCTGTTTGTTCTGAGATCCACACAAAACACACAAATACACTGTGTGGGCAGAACGTAGATTTGTTGATTGTTAAACCTGGCGGTACGTGTAATAACCGCTGGACGCTCGATATTGAGTCACATAAATTTCCGTCCTGTAATAAACACATCACTCTCCCCACGCTGTTTTATATGGTACAGTTCAATATACACAGCAACATAATGCGTTAAAATGCGATGCTTTTAGGCCTGGCAGTAAAAGTGTAATTCTTACAAGAATATTAACAAGAAACTGAATGCAGAAATCCTCGCAGTTGTTCCACGTCTTGTCTGCACGCACGCACAGTACAAGACTCTTCCATTAGGCGATAAGAGTGCCACCTTCACATCTCCCACCAGAATGCGCTGTGGTGGTGTAATCTCCGGTCCAATAAACGGTGCCTTCAAATTTATACCTTGTCCCGTTTATTCGGCACAGACATGATAATAGGAGTGAGAGGACGGTAATTATCTTTGAACAAACTCATCCCTCATTTCAGTGTAACTTATATGCATTCAGATTGGACACGCGGCTTCACAGTGTCCTGGGACCAAATATTCGCTAGCTGTTCCCGTAACAATGTACACAGCTGCAGTCGGCAAGGCGTGGCTGCTGCTAGGCTTACCTTGTCACGGTCAGACAGCCTTATACACGTTCCAAAAACATTTACTTTGTTGCGTGTGCATGTTACATGTGTAGACCAGTATAGCGTAGATAGTAGAGCCATTAGCTGCAGGATGGATTGTCCGGGGCACGAATTCCGGTCAGACAAGGAGCTTTCTCTTCTCCTCACTCTTTCAGAAATCCTGTGCGGCCCACCCAACCTCCTCTAAAATGGGTACCCAGTTATTTTCTGGGAGTAAAGCGGCCGAGTTGATTTGATAGTACAAGAATAACCAGCAATGAAAATTCTTGTCTACAAAGTAATAGCAGTCTTAAGTTATAAAGGCATCTCACTGGTCAATATCTGGAGGTACTCATGTTCGGTTTCCAAAGAAATCCTTCCCGCACACCGACTATTGGTTGTCGTGTTTCCACCTCCTACATAAAATATACAGGGACTCTGAATTTAAGGTTGCATGAAAAATGAACGCCCTGTATTAAGCAAACTAACGTGAGCAAGACGTAATGTCTAGTCACACTCAAACTCTCAGTCTCTCGCAAGGATAGGGTGGCGATAGACACGCGTTGAACATTTCCAGAATTCCGATAAGACAGGCATAAGATGCACAGGAGCTCTGGATTTAAGGTTGCGTGAAAAAAGAACACCCTGTATTAAACGGACTAACGTGAGCATGACGTAGTGTCTATTCGCAGTCAGACATTCAGTCTCTCGCAAGGATGGAGTGGCGATAGACACGCGTTGAACATTTCCAGAATTCCGATAAGACACAGTGGATTAGTGAGCCTGTGTCATATGTAGGACAGGGAAGTGAGATGAATGCCATGTAGGCCACCCTGCGTTACACGTTTACTGCCAACCACTCTCACATGAATTGCCCTCCAGCATTCTGTGGGTCACCGCAACCCGCCTCACACAGCTGCTCACACACACACACACACACACACACACACACACACACACACACACACACACACACACACACACACACACACACACACACACACACACACACACACACAGCGCTCAGTTTAAAGATTGGGGAGCACTGTGCACTGTCGCTCCTGTTTGTAAGATTCCAAAACGCGCTCCCTGAGATTTCCTGTATCTTATCTAATCCACACACAAGTTACAAAATATATACATATCGTAACAACTTCGGTGCTTAATCCACTCCCATCTAAAAAAAATTGCTAGACATACGAAAAATTGATTTTAAACAATTTTTTTTTAAAACCTGTGGGCCCAATATTTCCCCCCCCCCCTTACAAATGAAGCTTACAAATGCGCCCAGCTCATCTTACAAGTATTCGTTATTGTTGCCCGGTATTAAACAAAATGAAAATCAAACAAACCAGACGTAAAGTATCAAATATCAAATTTACTTTAAATACTCTTTTCGGTCCTCGGTTTTTTAATGCGTACAGACTGGCGAAGCGATTTTTAAAGAACGCCCAGTACGGTTGTGATTACGCCTAGAAATGTAACTTTCTGTCACTTCAGTCAGTTCCCAGTTTCCTAGTGTTGGCCTGATAGGGCCTGATAGGATAGATATTCTTCAATATACTGAGTAGCCTTCTTTAACCTTTTAAATCCTAGCGGTAAATTTACATACGAGTAGGTTTAACATTAAAAAATTCTACGTGGTGCCCACATTGCGTTTATGTGTTTTGTACGGATCTCAGAACAAACAGCAACTTTTGCCTTATAAAACATTAAGAGACTGGTTTTCATAACCGAAGTGGGGAGTGTTTACAGCGCGGTACGCACTGAGTCCTTATATAAAACAGATAGGCTCCGTCTTTAAAGGGTTAATATAGCCTACATGGTCAAGCCACGGCTGTTAAAAAGAGATATGCGAATATTGTGCTAAAAGTTTCTACGCGAGATTCTGAAACTTCCTTAATTATACGGATATAATTCACGTCCTAATCTGAGTGTTATCTCTGCCTTAACCTTTTAAAGCCTAGCGGTAACTTTACGTACTACCAGTCTTAAGTTTAATCAATTCTCCACGGTGCTCACATTGCGTTTATGTGTTTTGTACTTACCTGGGAACACTCTGCAACTTTTACCTGACACGTCATCAAATGATTGTTTTTTTTAAACTGAGGTGGAGAGTGTTTACTGCGCGGTACGCCCTGGGTCTTTATACTAGACAGAAAGCGTTTCGTCTTTAAAGGGTTAATTTATAGCTAAGCGGCTACGTACTGTCCTATTACAGACTGAAGTCAACACACCCCTGGCAACGCAAGAATACCTCTCTTGTCTTTCTATATATTTATTTACAACAGTCAATAACATGTCCTTCCGAAGCTAGCTACATTAAACATATCATCATGGGTGTCCAACCTATTTTGGAAAAGGGCCACAACCGTCATTGTGACCTGGACTGTGGGCCAACATGTACCAGTCACAAGAAGTGGTATACCTAAACTCCTAAATTGTTGTGCAATTTTTATATTGTATATGTATGTATAAAATTCACAAATTATGAGGCCGCGGGCCGCATAACACAACCTGCTAGGCCACGGGTTGAAGACCCATGCATATCATTCTGCAGAGAACCAAATTATTTATCCTTGTAATTGCTCAAACATTTATATTTAAATCTTTCAGAATGAAGTTCACAAATTATAAAAAAATATTTACCATTTTACACTTTTATATATTACGCACCAAACCTCGAGAATTAGTGTAATTCTTGCTTCGTATTCTAGAGATATCGGGTTCAAACCTCATTTTGGAGACCGGCTATTCAGAGTTGTTTGTGGTTTTCGTCAGTCCCTTCAGGGTAAATCTTGCAACGTCATCTACTCACCAATTCCTTTCCAATAATTGATGTAACAATCATGGCACCATTCGGCAGAATGCGGTCTGAAATACTAATATCATCGTTAAACAGACCACAGAATCCGACGCTGACTGTTGCTTGTTGCGTTTATAGCGACGTTGAACGTGTTCATATCACAAAATGTCAAAGGCAAGGTCACAGAAACAGAAGCAAAGTAAAGCAGAGTAGGTGGGCACAGCGAGTGACACTTTGCGTATTTGTACTGCCGCTTCGGCTCACGGTTCATCGTTAAATAGAAAGCCGGAGGACTAGTGCATGCACAAAAGGGAGCAATGAACCGTCACGTGATTCGAAAGTAATTGCTGAAAAGCCAATATGACGTAATTGTAATAAATTTCGTTAGTAAGGGCGCGTTTACACCAGGTTTGGAATTTATTTCGAAAAGAGAACAGAAATTTTCCCGTACTACACTAACGAATTCAGCCAATCCTAATCCTACAAAATATTTTAACATTTAACTTCGCATTAACTTCAACCTCAACTTGGATTCATTTCGTTGAAAGATGCAGATTGAAACAGTATATTCTTTGAAAACTTCGATGTAAACTTACAATGCTAGAACGTGTCAAATCACTCAACACAGCAGTCAGAATTGCGTCCGATCTGAAAACCTGAAATTTACAGCTACATGCTGTCGTGTTGGTATACCGGTCATCATCGTCGAAATGTTAATAATTAATTATGTTATTAGTTTAAAATGTACACCCTGTATCCTCCGGAATCCTAGTTAGTGCTTTATACGTAAATGCACTTCATGAAGATCAAGCCCAATTGACCGCAAAAACAAAGCCAAAATTGTAATCGCTAATTTAATGTGTCCCATGTCCGTGCATTATAACATACAAAAACACTAATCACCAGCAAATCACAAAGAGAGCTCTATCATTAATCGTAACACACCCCTACATGTTTCGACCCTGCTGGGTCATCTTCAGGGACAAAAACACTAATCACCAACAAATGCACAAAGAGTTTTATCATCAATCGTAACACACTCCTACATGTTTCGACCCTGCTGGGTCATATTAAGGGAGAGATTTTCGTTACCGTTACACTGGGGTTGCACTTTATAGTTGAGTGAGAATGTGCTGTGGACTGTGTACTGCGTTGTTTTTGGAGGCGTGAACTCTGGGTCATCTTCAGGGAGAACTTCTCGTTACCGTTACACTAGGGTTGCACTTTATAGTTGAGTGAGAATGTGCTGTGGACTGTGTACTGCGTTGTTTTTGGAGGCGTGAACTCTGGGTCATCTTCAGGGAGAACTTCTCGTTACCGTTACACTAGGGTTGCACTTTA